>CM076578.1:1035947525-1036055252 GCA_034641835.2 Pinus albicaulis
TACATAGAAAGGTACTATGGTTTCTTCAAGGGATATTGTTTTTCATGTAAGAAGTATGGACATAAAGCAGCTGATTGTAAAAGGAGGAAGATTAGAAATACTCATTATGATTCTTATGCTTATTTCTTTGGACACATGAGATGTTATTTCTGTAACAAGTATGGACATGTAGAAAAGGAATGCAGGTTGAACAGATCTGAGAAAGTGGACAACTTTCAGCACACAGTTAGGAAGTTCAAGCAAGTTTGGAAAAATATGGAGAAGCGGGTGAACGTAAGAATTACATTTCTCTTGTAGTCATCCGCTTCGAAGCTGATCTTCTTATTGACTACGAATGATGTGGATGAACATGAGATTTAGTAATGTATCGTCACAGGGGGAGCAATGCATGATGACTCTCATGGTTGATTTGATTATTCTGGTTATGTTTACTTCTGACAGCGCATCTGATGTGGAAAGGACAGGTACAGGAGGTACAAGCTCGGGAGGAAATGAAGGAAGATGAAATTTTTCTATGCTTCACTTTCCATACGCGGGTTATATTAACAAAAGTCGCGTATACACGCGAGTTTCATCAGACACAGTCGCGTATGCATTGATGATAAGAGAATTTATATGCTAGCTGAAGATCTGGAGCAGAGGTTCAGGGGGAGCATCAGTCTGACTGTTAATAACTGTATTATTGACTCAATTTCAGCTTAGTTTCTCAGTTCTAAATAATGATGATATGATACATGGTTTCTTGTGTTGAAGATTGTGGATGAGTCTTGTTTGCTTGTTGATGAAGAGTATTCATGAGATGAAAGTCCTATAATTCGGAGATAAGGGCAGCCCATGTAGAGATTGTTGCTGATGACTTGCTGATGAATGTATTCAGGTTGCACAAGTTAAGATGGAGCACTGGTTCAGGGGGAGCAGCAAGTTGAATACTAATGATTGCATTGTTGGCAATATGACTACTTATTCTTTGGTTTTTGTGATACTCATGCTCAAATGATGATGACTTGGTACATGGTTTATTATGATGAGATTTTGAGCCCTGGTTGCTGATAAGTATCTTTTGTGCTCACACATGGATGAGTTGGATGTCGTTTGATTCAGAAATAAGAATAGATTATGCAGATTTTGTTACTATGGTTGAGATCTTTTGCCTACATATGTTACTTCATGTTAAATCTTAAAGATCATGGTGATGTTGGACCACATGAATGATTGGTGAGCCCTCTTCAGCACAGCTGCAGTGTTGTTTGGTATCTCTGATACTGTTTGGTATCTGTGGTGGTGTTCCAGTTCTCATAATTCTATTTCTAATGTTTTGATAAAGATGACTTGATGGTCTGTTGATGAAAGTGTTCAGGATGCACAAACTAAGGGGGAGCCTTAGTCATATGAAAAGGAAAAAGGATGCTTGGATGCACAGATTCAGGGGGAGCATTAGCATTTCTGAGTATAATGCATTGTTGGCATTATGATGGTTCTGACATATGTTCTCTTTCTTGAGGAATTTCTGCTGTTTGTCTTAAAGTTATATTTATAGTTTGATGAAAAGGTCATGTAGAGATCCATGATGTAAAATTGTAATACTCAGTCATGTAAGGACTTGTCAATGAACCTTAATTCTTGGTTGATATCACTGAAATAAATATTGTAAACCCGTTGGGTAGCTGAAATAAATTTTTAAACCTAATTTGTCGTAGTTGAGTTCATATGTAAATCCACTTGGATGGATCTGATGTGTATGAGTCTTGTGATAGTTAATAGAGTCATATACTTCATTGAAAATATGTTTGAAGATTCAAACATGAACTCGTGGGGAGCTTGGTCACTTTAGTATATACTGATAAGCAGAACAATTCTTCACGTAAGCATGAGGTAAATAGGAGAGTGTGTTATTTGGACTGCTGCCCCTTCTGCATGTCGCAAGGTTTGTTAGATATAAAGTTGAATGAGGAGAAGAATGGTACGCCGTGTGGAGTGATATGGTGTTATCTTATATTCTAATGTACCTGACTGCTTGTGTATAACCAAATTACTGTGGCTGGGGCGTATCAAGTCCAAAGGGGGAGATTGTTGGCAATATGATGCAGAGTGTTGCCCTTGATGGCAACCCACTGAATGAAGACGAAGACATGAGACTGTTGACATGTGTTGTCCTTGATGGAAATCCACCTGATGAAGTTATTCTTGACTTGATGGACTTGGTAAATGATGCAAATCTGATATGATATGATGTTTTGATGTTGAATGTTGTCCTTGAATGGCAACCCACTTGATGAAGTTGTGCTTGATAGAATATGTCGTGATGAACCTGTTAAATGATGTAAATTTGATGTATATACAGTGAGTACAGAAGGAAATGAAGAAAGGAAGTCAGCATGTGCTAAATCTATGGTGAGAAGAGTATGTCTCTAAGCATACACGTATTTGTCTAGGGGAAGTCGCGTATGCACGCAGAAAAGAACGTGCCAAGTCACGTATGGGAAAAAGCGCTCAAAAAGTGCAAAACCAGGGGTAACCACCATGGTATTGACCCATTGTATTGGGTAATGTTTCGCCTAAATGACCCCGTCCAGGAATACCATCGGATGTAATGTGGTTTTGGCTCATGGTATTGAAAAAGGGGCTCATGGTATTGAAAAAGGGTAAACCTATATAAAGAGAAGAAATTCATTGTGCAAATCATGAGTGTGGGTGCAAGATGTCCGAGCTTGAATGAATACTTCTCTCACAGCATCTGAATGGTGTAGTTACAATGGAATGGATAGATCCGGACAAGGATGCACCAATGATGAAGAAGGGGATCTAGATCTGAAATGTACTTGTATTTTCTAGATCTGTTTATGGAATGATTAGATCTGTGATGAGGCGAACATCTGTCTGAGATAAAGGGTAAAATCTGAAGTGATGTATCTGTTGTGAAGAATTGCAATGACATAAAAGTTCTGAAGAACCATACGCTAGTTCGGTGAAGAGGAAGCGCGTATATACGCGGCTTCGCTGAAGAAAAAGCGCGTATGCGCAATGAAATTGGATCTGTAATATGTACAGAAGTATACGCTGGTTTGTGTGAACAGAAGCACGTATATACGCGACATCAAAGAAAGGAAAGCGCGTATGCAAACTAGGGTTTGCTGAAGTCTGTGGTAAGAAATTTCTGATCTGATCTGCTGGTTTACTGATATCTGTCAGTGAGTTATATGTATCTATTTCATGGTTGACTGTGCTTAAAAGTATGGAGTGGGTCCAGTCTGAAAATATGATGAAACGTGGCCTACAAGTTGTGTCCGAGAGAAGCTTTTAGATCCGGGTGAACGTTGATGGAACGTAGTCCAGAGCAAAGCCGAGGGTTGTAGCTCGCCGTGGGTTGTCGTCTGGTGTGAGGCCGTGTAACTAGAGCAGTGGGTCGAGTTCTGTTAAGGGAGAGGCCGGGGAACGAGTCAGAGAGCTTTCCCTTCCGAGAGAGTGTCGGTAAATGAGCGTGGGTGCCCCCGTGTTTAGGAGTCTCGCACCATTATGTTGTAAGATGATTTTCTATAATAAAAATACTAGTCGAGCAACCGAGCTGTATTTTTCTCGATTTAGTTTCCATTCTAAAACTCGTGTTCATGTGTGATGCTTTGTGTGATGGTTTATTCTGTTGTTACTACACATGTTTACTGTTAACTTAACATCAGATGAATGAATATTGCAAAGAACTAAGTTGATAAATATCTGCATATTTAGATCTCTGCTAATACGCGAGTTGCATGAAGGATATCCGCGTGTATACACAAGTTTACTAAAGGAAAGTAGCGTATTTGTTTTAGAGAGTGAAAAAGTAAAAAGTTTTGAATATGCAGTAAATACTGATTCACCCCCTCCCCCTCTCAGTATTTTTCCCAACAAAATGCTTTCCCTGCCATAGTGTTTTTTATATTGGTATGCTTGGATGTATCCTTTGAAATCTCTGTGATATTTTTGGATTAATTTTTCCTAGGAATAAGCTTATCATTGATAACGAATAAGGAAGGCAATCCCTTTTTATTCAGTGGCTCAATCATATTGAAAAATATGCTTACTCCAATCTCCAGCTGATGACATCTTTCTTCTAGCTGTGTAACTAGACTCTTCTTGTTCAACACCTTTTTTACTGCAATTATGGTGGTTTTTATGTTTTCTACTTGCAGTTGTTCCAATTCATGACTTCTTTTAGAATTCAGGAATCTGATGATATTTTTGGAAATTTGGGGCTTATCCCCAAGTTCATCATTTGATTTTTCAATGGAAAATTTCACTGAATCAATTAAATACCTTTGTTCAAAAATTATTTGAATTGATGGCCATATATCATTCATAGATTAAATTATGTCCAACAAAACAATTTGTTTAAATTTTCCTACCATGCTTCCAATTGAGGACACCTGAAGGGACTTCTACAAACCTTCATTTAAATTTTTGTTGATCTGCAACTCTGTGGCCTATGCTGAATATTTCCTTTTAATATAATCCTATAGGTCACAGACTTGATCTTGCAACTTTTTAATTTCTATTGTCTCTAAGGACATGTTATCCATAGCTTTAGCTAACTTATCACTGCCTTCACCTGGTGTACCTGTTGTTGTTGTAGATGCTGGAATCATTATAAGAGGCACTGCTTGTAATGGGATCATGGCCTTGGTTGCTTCTTTTGTTACTTCCTTCACTGCATCTATTACTGCTTTCTTTCTTTCTCTTACCATTTTATCCATTTAATTCTCCATGTTCTTAAGTTTCTCTACTTGTTCGATGATCAATTGTAGCATTTCTACCTTATGTGTTTTATTTTCCTCTATCTCCTTGGACATGGGATCTTCTTTCACTCACATCTTATTTTGTCTCTTCAAAGCAACTATGTTTGCATTCTTTTTCTTTACCATTTTTTCTTCCACTATTAGGTTTAATGGATTATACCCAATTTGCATCACTAAATCCTCCAGAGATTTAATCCTTAAGTCTTTGGCCATGGAGGAGATCATTTCCATCTTCAACTGTAATTGTGTGTTGGATAATGTCACCTAAAACTTTGAGAGACTCATGGTTGTATTAGTTAGTTTAGAGGAGATCATTTATCTTGTCTGCTTGTGCATTTCCATTTGATCTATTGGATGAATTCTCTTTATATCAAACTCAAAATAGTTCTTCTTGTAGTCTACTGCAATTTTGGGCTAAGGGATTTGTGCTTCTAAGAAGGCCATCTTCATTCTCCCCTTTTCAGAGTCAAAATTTGAAAGAAGCCTACTTTGGGAGCTGCTTGTTTGTTTCCAAAATAGATTATATTGGTTGGTCTTAAGAACCTCATTCCTTCTTTTGATATCCTCGAATGTATCATAGATATCATCCTCTTGTTGCCCTACAGTGGTACTAGATGTTGGAGTCTACACATTTTGTTGTTAGAAAGGCACAATGGCATAGGATGCTAGAGATGAGCTTGGTGAATCTATGATTGCGATAACTATCTGCTGATCTTTCTCACTACCCTGATAAATGTCCATGCGGACTCTAGCCCTCTTCATGTATTACATTTCCTTTCCCTTGTCATTTTATGCTTCTGCAACTTTTCTTTCTTGTGGAGTTAGTGTTTGAATTCCTGAAGTAGAGATGACCTGCTCTTCTGCCTTCTGGAGTGTGTTATATACCCATTCTTCTTTATTCATATACCACTCTATCTCCAATCTGTGGTTATGAATGTAGGGTGTGGACTTTTTCTCCACCCTCTTCTTGGATATGATCCCTATTGGATCATAGGACCAAGTGAAGCTATGTGTGAACTTCATCTCCTTCAACATTTTATCTACCTCATCCCCTGCTGCTCTATTGTTGAAAATAAATGGACCAATTTGTGATTTGATATTGAATTGTGACTTCTTCTTGGCAGAGACATAATTCACCTCATTTGAATTTATCATTTGTTTGATATATTCAAGTGCAAAGATTCTCATAGAGAGGTACCTGGGCAGTTTATAGGAGGCCAATTCACTGCCATAAACCATGATGTCTGTGTAATTTTGGTAGAGGTACCAATCAAATGTTCTGATTTGGTTTGTCAAATGCATCACCTTCTTGATTTCCTGACTAATCCTTGGCTCTGTTTCACTGCTGAGTGCACTAATTGCTGGATGAATAAACAAGTCTACAAAGCTCTTGTAAGAGTAATTCTTCTACTCCTTCATCAATAAAGTAGTCCAGAAAATCACTGATTGGGGCTGAAAATCATCATTCAGCTTCATCATATCAAACAAAAACCTACTATATTGGAAATAAAAAAACATGTACACCAACACAGAGGTGTATTTGAAAACTTCTTCTGTCTGAAACTTTAGGAACTGTTCATGAATTGCATCAGCAAGAAACTAAGCATAATTTAACATCACTGTGGGTTTGGCATCTGAGGAAAGAATAGACAAGAAGCTAATCATGGCTTCATCTACCCATTGACCATTGTGATACCCCAATAAGTAAGATAAAATAATTATGATGTGTTAGGTCCTATCAGGGAAGATGGATGCTGGATATGGGGGATTCTTGGTAGGCATTAGGGCATTTGTGGCCATGAATAATTCTAAGGTTTTTGCCCTGCTAGAAAAGTCTAGCTTCTGGTATAATTCTCTCAAGGCTTCGTATGAAAAGGCAATGGTATTCTCAACAATGGGGACCTGCATCATTTCTTGAATGGATTGGGCATTGATGGAAAATAGTATTTCTCCTGCAGGGTTCACTATGGCTCTCTGGTTAATGTCATAACATGATTGACATTTGATGATCAGTTCAGGGTAGATATGGTTTTATGGAAAAATGAAATAAGAATTCTTGGTGTCCCATAGGCCTATATCATATGCTTCAACAATAAATTTATCCTCTAGCCAGCAGTAGAAATCGAATAAGTCAAAGTATGACTATGTCTCATGGATTTTATAGTCTCTATCAGATAGGGGTATATGATCTAAGTTTACCTCAGGGTATACCATGGGATTTAAAGGTTGTTGGTCTACCTTAGGAGGCATGCTTCTTCAATAGATTACCACTATGAATGGGATGAAAGAAGGGGGAATAGAGAAAGGTAAATTTCCACATAATAGAATTTGGGGAAGGAAAAAATTAAAAGGAAAAATGGGAAGAGTTATAATAAAACCTTGATTGAAACTTTGGAGACCTGATTATTTCTCCTTAATAAATGTAGTCCTTTCTTCAACTGTGGTTTACTGTGATCTATCTGCGAATTCAAAAACTGTAATAACTGGACAACAATAAGCAGAGTAAACTATGCAATTATGTCTCATTTGAGCTTTAATACTGCGATTTGGTGGTCGTTGATTAGGTGCGGGTCCGTTGGATAACAGACTGGCCATTAATGGAAAAATATTTGTGTTGGTGGGAGGTGATGTGATTGGATGGAAGGGATAAGTACGAGCGGGTGTGGCGCTAACAGTTGGTTGGAAATTCGAATAAGCCTGGTGAATTTTTCAGTGGTGAAAACCACTTTTCAGAGGAGGGCAAGAGTGGTGAACGATATCGGAGGGGGGGTGTGAATTAGCATGGACGCGCCATGGCAGAGATCAATGGTGACCCGCACCAGCCATTTTAGATTTTGATGTTAAATTTCAGAGGTTGAGGGGGGGTCGAAAGGAAACATGGGCCATTAGATGTGGATTGTTGAGCGGAGATGTCGGGGAAGTTCGGAGAGTTTAGTGCTTGATGTGATCTGTGACGTGATGGTGGGGTTAGGGAGAAATGAATGATGGGGGATAGTGTAGGACTTAGGAAAAAAGGGAAATATGAAGATTAATGGGGTTGTGGTAAAGGGATAATATAATTGCCGGTAGTTTAAGCAATAATCATAATGATTTAATATAAATCACAATCTCCCACTTAGGGATAAATTTCATTCTCCAATATTTACAAATAAAATACGTTTTGTCCCTTTGGTCTTTTTCTTCCACCGTGAGAAAAGGAAATTTTTATGTTGTGGTTCGTGGAATAATCTTCACATTTTCTTTCCATTCTTCCGCTTCAACATATCTGCCTACCCAAACTAATCATCTAACATTTTTTCTTATTTTTCAGGGTGCATTTGGACTAGCAAACCCTTAAATCATTTTTCTTTTGAATTTCTAACATAACACCTAACCTTATATCAACCATTGACTTAGTTTAAAATGTTGAGTCAATTTCATTTTCTACCTCTCTACTGATAAGCCAAGATTAAACAGCTTGGAAAATATATTTTTTTCTAACCCATCAACATAAATTGAAATTGTCCAATCATTATTAAACTATATGATTGAACAAACCTATCTAATGAGTAGTGGCATTTAAACTTGCTGCACTTTCAATTTTATTTATTTTTGGGGGTTTTCTTTCTTTTTTCCTTTTTTCTCTTTTCCTTTTTCTATTTTTATACCCTCTTTTCTTTTATTTTTCATAAATTTTTATTTGAAATCATTTGAATTTTGAAAATCCTCTCAATAATGAAAACTTGCAAGAAATAAGAAGTATCCAATCACCTTGAAATCCTATAATTTATAGGGTACTAACATGCAGCTTGTGCCTATTACCCAGAATCTGTTAGCGTTTAACAGAGGAACCATTCAACCTTTAGGGATCCTTCCTAAGCTACCTATTATTTTGGGAGGAAATATTATCTATATAGACGTAATGGTTGTCCAAGGACCTTTGGACTTTAACTTACTCCTTGGACGTGACTATACTTATTTCATGGGAGCTCTTGTCTCTTCTCTCTTTCGTGTGATTTGTTTTCCACGTGAAGGAAGAATTGTGACCATTGATCAGCTGTCATTCATTGGCCATAATCTATATCCCAACCAACCACCATCCCTAAATGTCCTTACATTCCAGTGGTAACTTCCCTGCCACATGTTAATTATGTGGCCACTTGTTCCATGCCCAGGTCTACTGATGATCTAGTTAGTGATATAGTGCACTATGTACTGGGGGCATTGGACCCTGATTTCTAGAGTTCTTTTCTCCAATCTGATGAGAACCTCTTGGAAGCCATGACATTTCATGGACCATAATCAAGTGTCATAGAAAAGTTCCTTTTCTTGTGTCAGGATCCTTAAAAAATGAAACAATGTCTTCGGGGTAGAGTTTGTTTTCTTGTGTCAAGCTCCTTAAAAAATGAAATAAGCTCTCTGAAGCAGAGTTCCTTTTCTTGTTTCAAGCTCCTTAAAAAATGAAACAAGCTCTTCAAAGAAAATTTATTTTCTTGTGTCGAGCTAGTTAAAAAAGGAAACAAGGTGTCATGAGGATAGTTCTTTTACTGTGTCAACCTCATTAAAAAATGAAACAAAACCCCTTTCAATTCGGGTCTTTGATTATATATCGTAAATTCCCAGTCGAGTCTTTCACTTGATCTTGTAAATGAAACTTCATTCCATCCACCTACGTAGGTGAATGAACTAAAGCTTGGGGTGGGGGGGAGCATGTACCTCGAGTTGAGTCACCATGCCGGGGGCATGCAAACTTAATCCAAGCATAGTTTTCCACATGTTTCAAGATTTTGTAAAAATGAAACCAATTCCAAGCATAGTTTCCCATGTTTTCAAGCTTATGTACAAATGAAACCATCCTCATTCTACTTCTCCTAATTCCCCTTTAATCTGCCTCTTATGCTAGATGAACCTTGGTTTTCTCATTTCATCGTCACCATTTTCTTGGCTGATCATACACTCTCACTTGTTTGTTTTACCTTTTCTTGGGGAACCACTGCAATGAGTGGTCTTGTTAGCCAACCTCTTGACCTTTACATGCTTTGAGCAGTTCCACCATCACTGGAACCAATTGATATCCCTTTATACCACTTGTTCCTCTAGGTGGAGTCAAATTTCAGCTCTTTTCTTACTCTCGAAAAATGAAAATATTGTTGAGTACTTGTCATTTCGAACTCGTTAAAGTAAATGAATTGACATGATCTCAGTATACATTTACCCCATTTTCGCGCTGAGATTTACTATTTATGAAAAAGGAATACTTTGATCAAACATGGTCAACAGGTTCTCTTGGACATATTTTTCTACCTTTTCAGATTTGAGAGATGACTTACAAAAAGGGACATGATGGATTTTCCTTTTTGTTTCTTTTTTAAACTCCCTATACATGAAAAGTTACCAAGTTTAACTTTCGTTGGAATCGTTAAATATTAAACGATGAAATACTTGTCACCATGACGAGACTAAGTTCCTCCTTCTTAGGGCTCGTTAAACTTACTAGGATGGATTCATTTGAATAATGAACTTAGATGCTCAACATATGCTATCCTCTTCACACTGGCTATAAAAAATAAAGAGGTACTTTTTAGCAATAACGGGGAAAATTGAAAGTGAACATCCTATGTGTATTTTGGGCAACATGTCACTCTTGAACACGACATCGTATGAAATTCGCGTCAGGTTTTGGACATCCTACATTCATCACTTTGCCTCCATGGGTTTGGGAAATATGTTTGCCTCTCATATGATTAATAATTTTTTCAACATGACCTCTAATCCTATTCGAGTCAATTGTTTCCACCCTTCAGAGTCATGTCGCCAATATGTTCAAGAGAAGTTCTTTCTGTCAAACACCTTCTGCATATTTGACCTCCTCTGATACAATCCCAAATCACTCCTATCATCTTAAGATATCTGTTGGAAGTGGGAATCCTTATGGCCCTCCTTCGATGAATCACTTCCTTTCGACTTCATATCATTATCCAGGAAAGTGGTTTAGAGACTTCTTTTAGTACCTTGGATCTTGTATGCCTCAATGGCAAGTTCTTCATGTTCGATGATGGGTTCACATCATTGGCCTTCGATTGAATGATTGTGCAAGTGTTAGACTTCAACACATCTATTCACACTTGTAGACCGTGTTGTTGTATGTTCAGGTCCATCGTCATTATTTGTGGTCTCTCTCCTGCCTATTAAGAGTTTTCATCATTGAATGGAAATCAAGTGTTTTATAACATGTTCGAAAATGACACATTCATTCGCATGGCTATATTTGAGCATTAGGTTGATTGTGATCGTGGTGAAGACCCTGGGCCACATCTAGTTTTTGGTCCAAGTTGCATGGAGTTATTAAGTATTCATGATTGTATACATGATACTATCTATACGGATGGTTGCGTACTTACCGTGGATCCATTTTTATGATCTCTTTTAGACAGATGAATGCGACCATATCATGGGCTCATGTGTCATTTGATGCCTAGTGAAACATCATGTGGTTAGGAATATTTATACTAGAGATGTCATATCTTGTAATTTTTTTATTTGGAAGGTTCTCCGAAGGTGGTCTGCGTTCTTTGCCTTGGTTCATAAATCATTTCAACCATCACTCCCTGTTCTGCCTTCATGCTTTAAGGGGCATCTGTTACACAATAATTTTTCACCATGATCATTTTCCCATCCATGATCCTAAAATGCACTGTGAATAATCCTGTGCAATGTTTCCATCATCAATAAATATGTTGTCATATCCCCTTGAAGATCCAAATAATACTTCCTTAAAATATTATTGGAGAAACTTGGTCAAATTCCTAGTTTCTTGAGTTGGCACCCTTCCTGATGCCATGACTGCACTAATGTCCTTATCCCAGTTCTTTCCCAACACTGGTAGTGCCCTAATTTATTGGAAAAACACATTGATCCATTTCTGGAAGTACTTCTTCAAATGGAGGAGAAGCTTCGAGCTCTAGAAGCTCAAGGGCAGAAATTTGGTTATTGAACATAGATGATAAGATCAAGCTCTCTCATTTTGGATCTTTGATCTCACCCATGAGGGATCATCCCTTATAAAGTGGTCCTTCCTCCTCTTTTCATGGGCTCCCAACCTCCTTCTCCTTGCTATAAATTCACATCCCTCATTCGCACAATTTTAGAGCTTGGTTGATCATTATCAGACTCGTCTAAACTTTCATCCCTTCGCATGCTTGCACTGTTATTAATCCTAAGTGCATGGGAGTAGAAATGCTTTTGATCTGGTTGAAGGACTCAGATTTTCACCTAAGGACACCTCCAACATCAAGGCCTAGTTGTAAGCTCTCCTTTTGTAATTTATCAATAATAACATCTGATGTTTTCTTTCTATTTTTTTTTACATGATTATGAAAATATTCTGGTACTCCTTGATGTGATAGATAGATAGTGTTTACATTTATTATATATTGTATCATGTTTTTTGTTGTCTACTGATCATCCACAGGTATTCACGCGCCATCAGTAGCAGGAAGCGCACCTACCAGGATTGTGGATCTAGGTCACCATCAACAGATCCAAGGATGGTGATTGTAAAAAGGTATTTATGACTCTTTCGTCTTGGCATTGTAAGAATTAGTTAAGAAATATTATGTTAGAAATAATATTGTGTTTCTAGACCCACTCTAGGGCTAGAGAGATCGCCTCTGTCCATAGAGGGGATTTATCTTGACAATGACATTTATGATGTCATTGATGTCTTTGTGGGCTTGAGGAGGAGATGGGTGTTTTTCATGCTTTTCTCTTCTTGCCTCTGCTCTAGTTTTATGCCTTCTTGGCTGCAAACAAATGTATCGGTCCTCCAAATAAAACATATCAATGATGGCCTTACCCTCATCCTTTTCTAGCACCACCTCTGCCTTGCTGGATGATGGATGGTCCCCTTATGGTTTTCTTTGCAACAGTAGGTTTATTTTGAGTTTCCTATTCTCTTGCAAGAAATATACCATGAAATTTTCCTTGGAAACATCATTTTTGAGCTTCTTGATCCATGCCTCTTTTTCATTTATTGTGTCTTCAGCTACCTTGTCTTCATGGTGTTCTTCTTCTAGGTCTGCCATTTCAAGTTTTGGAGGTATTCATTCCTCATGCTGCAAATGTGCATCATCTCTATCTCTAGTTGATTTCTCTCTTATATCTTCAACCTGCACTTATTTTTCATGGAAAACCTCTGTATGTAGTTTCTTAGCATGAAACCTAGTTCTAGGTCTACTTGTAGGTAGCTCCATTTAAATATCAGGGGAAAAAAATAACCTCTTATATTTTCTATAGGTCTCTTAAAAATTTTTCTAGGATGAAATTTTGGCTTACTTGATGACCAAACCTCCTATGGTCTAGCTGATGAAGTAACACTTGGGCTCTCTAGCTTACTTGAGGCAGGTATAAAAGCAGTTGCCTCCAAGAAATTCTCCCATGGAATGTTGATCTGTGTGAGCTGGTGGAAAACTATGAATTTTATCAAATCATGATGAAACAATATTTCCTGATGGTCTCTCCATTTAGTATGCACTTTCTTAGTCATATTAACCAGATTTCTGAACAAGTAATTGGGTATATTTAGTGGTTTGATGGAAGTGAAGTGCATCAAAAATCTTATGTGATACTGATACAACCTACTAAACCTGCCTTCACAAGTGAAATATTTCATAATCATCTTCATTAAAGGAGTATATTTATCCAATAATTTCCTGCAAGGGAAAATATGAGAGGGAGCTTCCTTATACTGTGATTTCAGGAACACTTTATAGTTTTCTATATCCAAATCCACCAATTTAAACCAAATCTCTCCTTGGTTAGGGATGCTAGTGGTTGAAGCTATGACCTATGTTGATACCAAGAAATCCATCCCTTCTATGGTGATCTTTTTCCTCTTAAAATTGTGGGCAAATAGACTAATCAGCTTACAAGGGTAGCCAACCTCATGTACTTTCTCACAAAACCCTAGGCAACCTACTTGTCCAAATGACCTCCTGATGAACTCTGAAGCATTGATCTCTTGAATATAAGTTGGTTCATATCTTGAGACCTATCCCCCCTTATTGTATTTCTTCTTTTCACTGGCCATGCTATTGGTTTTTCTTGACTTAAAACCATATTTTGATAATGGAAAGGGTAGGGGTTTAGGGCTGCAAAATAGGGAAAACAGAGCATCTAGTTTAGGGAGGGAAATGGAGGGGATAGGAGTTAGAGAAATCTCCAGGAAAAATCTGGGGGATAAAGGTAGATATTAGGAATACAGGGGTAGTGAAATTTCTTAGAATGGGTGAGGGAAGGAGGGGAAAAGTGGAAAACACAGGGGAAATGCAGAAACACAACAAAAACACAACATGGATTGGGTTGTTGGGAAAAGTGGTCATACAGAGAAAATATGTATGGGAAATGGTTGGGGAGGTTCTATGAAGTGTATACAAGGGTTTTTGGGTAGAAAACATAGGTATTTTCTCCTTGGAAGAAAGAAAAAACCACGAAATCTTAAAAATGCAGTATAAAACCCTAGGAGAGGGATTTCATCAATTTTTGAAGGAAATCATTGCATGAGAGGGATGATGAATGCTTCACTTAATTGTTTACGAGTTTTTAAAATTTCTTAGATGATAAAGGACCTGCTATTTTCTTGCCTTGACCTTCAAACTAAAAAACATAGCAAATGTCCAGAAGCGCAACAAATATACAACAAAAACGCAACGAGCTAATGGGCAAGGTGTTTCGTGATGAAAATCGATACTCTTATGTTTGAGATGAGGCACAATGGTGGAGAAGAGCTCTTGGAGGATGAAATGAAGTTCTTGAGTGATTGGATTCTCTTTTATTAGCTTGAAACTCGATTCTTTTCTTTGGTGGTGGTGTAACATCATATGTACTTTGGAGAAATAACTTGATGAAGTGATTGTACTACAACATAATTTCTTGAAAAGAAAATGTTACATTTTTAATTTATTCCCTAATTTTATAAGTCCCATGATGATGACCCAAATGATAGACATGAATCCCTTTTTTCTTTTTATGATTGACATTATTATGACAATCAAAATAAAAATCCTATACCATGACCTATATGATGGCACATTAACTCTTTTTATGACCTAGGACACCTAAATGATGACATGACCATGATGAGCGATGGTGACCATGAGAAAGTGAAGGGAGTAGCATTGACCTAGACAATAACCAATGACCATATGACAATAGAGAGATGTCAAATTTATTTGATTTTCTTTTTTTAAATATAACCATTTGACCCTAAGATATTATCAATCATATTGAAAGATTACATTTTATCACTAGTGACTCATAGACACTAACATGATGTGCAAACATGCATTGTTGTTTGTGAATGTATATGGGCTTGGTCAAGGAATTGAAAGGATGAACATTGAGATTCTTTCATGTGTGTGGAGGAGAGTGCAATTCACTTTTTATGTTAAATGTGGCTTGAAAACTTTGTGAAAAATCCGTGAGTTTAGTTTTTCCCTCAAGCAATAAAGATATAGCATGTGGGTGGATAATTGTGAAAAAAATTGCAATGGAACTGAGCCTATGGATGAGTGTAACATGTATCACCCTATTTCAATTTCTAGTATTTTTTTTAGCTGCAATAAATAAATATTTATTTCCGTGTTAATGCTATTTTCTGCATATGTGGATTAGTGACATTCATGATTATTTAATTTTTATTTTCAATAGGTTTACCTATACATGCATTTTCTCTTCAATAAATTTATCATGGCTATACTTGTTATACTAGTTCGTAGTAGCTTTGTATATTTATTAAATTTTGTAACAACACTTGCTGAGGAAGATATGATTCCTAAATTATTCTTTAAGAAATTCATGTTTTATTTATTTTTAGTGTAGAATTTTTTGCGGAAATTTAATCGCCAATTGAAAACACATGAAGAAAAATCAATCACACATAACATAGATGTTTTTACTGGGAAAGAATAAAGCTAAGAAACCCACTATAACATATTATGTATATATCATGGATCATGAAACAATTTCATACAAAACTCTAATCCAAGAGCTCTCATTACAATATACAATCATCTCACACTGTCATACAAAAATTAGCATAAACATGCACCAATTTATTGCCTCCTAACAGCCTGCCTCCACTGCGCAATCCTTGCTGATCACAATCCATGAATGAATTCAATCCTACCTTGCCTTGACTGCACAATCCTCATTGGCATCTCCAATGTGTGTTTGGTTGCACTTGTGCACCCACTGTAGTCACAAATGATAGTCAAACTGTCCCTTTCACCTATCTATCTACTGGGTCTCCACAGGATTTGACATGCATGTAGTTAATAGTATTAAATCTTTAGTTGCATGTGATATCACTCCATGTGAATTAATTTAATATTTAATTCACTGATCTCTCACTAGTGTATCCTTAGTTACAACTAGTTACAAGTAGCACAACTGAGTTTAACTCACTTAACTGAGTTAAAGTACTTTACAACTCACATAACTACACATCCAAATCTGTTACAACTTTTTATCACTTAGTTACAACAAATTCCACTAGCATGTCCCACCAACCAACCTTTAAACTCAAAATTTCTTCAGTTAAATGGTTTTCCACACCAGTTAATTGAAATCGAGTGCTTCAAGAGAAAATATTATTATTTATTGTCTAATTATTGTTAAGGGCTAACAATAATCGACATGCATTCCACATGTAGAAATTTGTTGAATAATAATTAATTATTCACCGAGACTATCCTGATCACATACAATTCGAATTTATATGCAATACATAATCTCTTCCACTCAAATCATCACACATGCGGAAATAAAATCAAACGATAACACATCAAATCATCATACACATTAACACAGTATGTATGGGGAAAGCTTATAGCTGAAAACCCCGCAGCTATTGTGTATATTATAATGGAGAAATCATGTAACAAACTCAGTACAATACTCCTCACAAGTACTCAGTACTTTCTCATGAAGTTACACACAAACTAGCTCGGTTTTGAACAGGTTACTGGTTCAAAACTCACCGCCAATTGCCTTGCCTCTATTGCGCAATCCAGGCCTGTCTATATAGAGATCCAAGGTTCGAATCTCCTTGGCTTGACTATGCAATTGTCATGGACAAATCCTCCAAGTGTGGTGCAAATCTCATGCACAACTGATGTCGCCACTGATAGCTAACTCCACCCTTTGATCTACCTCTTTCACTGGTCTCCACTGAACTGATCATGCACTGTAGTGAACTGATGTGTTCTTGAGTTGAATAATGAGTTACTAATTAATGAATTAAGTAATATTTAATTCACTCCACTCATAACTAATTGATTATCTAGTTAAACTAATCTCAACTAGTTCAACTAAAATAAACAGAACACAACTCCACTATCTGTCTCATTAACTCCACCAAACTTCTGCCACTGAAGTCCTAACTGAAGTAAACCATGCATGAGCTCAATACCCCATAAGAAAAGCGTATTTCCTTTTGGCAGTTGCATGTGCCACATCCGTAGCTCAAACTGAAGTGCTCCAAGAGAGTAAACTGCTGTTTAGAGTCCAAATATTATTAAGGGTAAATAATATTTGACTTCCCTATTTTTAGGAGAGGCAGTCTAAAAATATCCTTCGACCTCTTCGACCTAAAAAATAGAGTCTCATATATTTTTACCAACATGACCAATGCTCCAAGAATCTCAAACTGGAATCCCCGAACCATGCTCCATATGTCTAAAAATAGACTTTGCGCCAGAATTTGCCTGCGGGCCCACTTAGTGAAGGCGACTTCATTTCACTAAGCTCCATCATCTGGCTGCATTCTCAACACTCCCTCTCAGCAAGATATGGATTATCTGCAATCCCTATCCTGCCTCTGTGGAATTCGAACTTGCTCCTGGTGAGCGCCTTCGTCAGGATGTCGGCATCCTGATCCTCCGTGGGAACATATGAAAGGATCATGATCCTCCGCTGAACACAATCTCTGATGTGATGGTACCTGATGTCGATATGTTTGGACCTATCATGAAAAACTGGATTAGCCGAGAGCTTGATGCAGCTCTGGTTATCACAGTAGATCACTGTAGGCTCCAAATGAAACCTGAACAAACCTGCGAGGATCTTCCTCATCCAAATAGCCTCGCATGCAGCCAAACTTGCTGCCATGTACTCGGCCTCTGCTGAACTGAGTGCCACGGATCTCTGCTTCCTGCTGTACCAGGAAACTATTGTCGACCCAATGCTGAAAACTCCTCTAGAAGTGCTCTTCCGGTCCGTTGGACTCCCTGCCCAATCTGCATCAGTGAAGCCAGAAAGCTTCGCTCCATCCTCCTGTCTGTACCATAGACCATATCCCGATGTGCCTCTGATATAGCGCAATACATGCTTGCCTTCCTTCCAAAAGAGCTTGGTAGGCTTAACCATAGCTTGCGAAAGCTGGTTAACTGCATAGCATATATCGGGTCGAGTATTGACCAAATACATCAACGACCCCACCAACTGTCGATAGGCAGTGGCATCCACTACCTCCTCCGAAGTAGCATCTCCCTTCCTCCAACCTCCAGGAAGAGGGGTATCAACAGGCTTGCAGCCTTGCATGTTGAACCTCTCCAGAATCTCCCGGGCATACTTGCCCTGAGAAACAAACAGTCCTCCGCTGCGCTGCCAAATCTCCAATCCCAGGAAATAATGAAGGATGCCCAGGTCCTTCATCTCAAACTCTCGTGCAAGATCATCCTTGCATGAAAGTATCAACTGCTCGTCGCCAGTCAAAATCAGATCATCTACATACAGTACGATGATCAACGGCTTCCCCTCCACCACAATCTGGTACAGGTTTGGATCCGCCTCACTCTTGGAGAATCCAAGCCCGGTGAAGTAGCTGTCTATCCGAGTGTACCAAGCACGAGGTGCTTGCTTCAGCCCGTACAGTGCTCTCTTGAGTCGGCACACATGCGACTCACTGGTGAAGATCTCAAAACCTTCAGGCTGCTCTATGTACACCTCCTCCTCAATAACTCCATTGAGGAACGCAGTCTTCACATCCATCTGATGAATGTGCCACCCCATCTGCGCTGAGAGAGCAAGGATCGTCTGTATGGAAGAGTACCTTGCGACAGGTGCAAAATTCTCCTCATAGTCAATCCCCTCGATCTGTGAAAAGCTACGGGCGAAAAATCTCGCCTTGTACTTCTCCACACTCCCATCAGCCACCTGCTTCACTTTGAAGATCCATCACGAACCCACCACTGATTTCCCCATCGGTCCTGGGACAATCTCCCATGCACTGTTCCTGATGATCGAATCATATTCTTCGATCATGGCATCAACCCATTGCGGGTTCCTCCACAGCTTCCTCAAAAGAGGATGGCTCCGTCACAACACATTGACTCACAAGAGCCATGTATCCAGTGTACTGATCCGGTGACTGTCTCTGTCTGCACTGTGCTGTAGGTGGTCCTACAACCTTCTCTGCATCTCGAGCCAGTTGCTCAGCTTCTGTAGTGCGCATGCGCCCTCTGATGGTTGGCGCTGCATGGGTGGTTTCTTCCACCTCCTGAACCTCCTCTTGTGGCTGATCCACATCCGGAAGCTCCTCCTTAGGAACTAACAACTCCTCATCTGCATGCAAGTGTAGCTCCCTCTCAAGCGAACACTGCATGGCTTTCTCCTCCTGAAATTTTATATTCCGTCGCACAACAGTCTTGCGACTGTCTGGCACATACACCCGATAGTTATGAGGTGTATCAGTGTACCCCACAAATATTCCAACCTCAGCAGTTGGATCCAGCTTCCTTCTCGCATCCTTCGTGACATGCATGTAGACAGGAGAACCAAAAATCCGCAAATGGGAAATATCGGGCCTCTTGCCAGAATAAGCCTCCTCTGGTGTACTCATGCCAAGAACCTTGTGAGGACAATGGTTCTGCACATACACTGCTGTATTGCATGCCTCAGCCCACAAGTGAAGGGGTAGGCCCTGATCATGCAACATCGCCGTGCAGCACCCACGATCGTTCTGTTCTTCCGCTCAGCCACCCCGTTCTGCTGTGGGTTATGGGGTGCGATGAGCTCTCTCCGAATCCCTTCTGCGCTGTAGAACTCCTTGAATTCAGCCGAGATGAATTCACCACCGTTATCACTCCTTAGAGCAATCACCTTCTTCCCCGACTCCTTCTCGACCGGTGCTTTAAACTCACAGAACTTCGCGAATGTATCGCTCTTCTTCTGCATGAAGAAGATCCAGCACTTTCGAGAGAAATCATCAACAAAGATCACATAATACCTGTGCTTTGTTGTCGAAGCAACAGAGAAAGGACCACACACGTCTGTGTGAACTCTCTCAAGGATCATCGTGGCGCGACTATCCTTCTCGTGAAAAGTGGCTTTCACATACTTCCCTAAAGTACACCCCTTGCACTGATCTGACTGCGCAAGAGTGCCCTTAGGAAGTCCAGTAGAAATCTGCTGCAGAATCTTCAAAGCTCCATGGTGAAGGTGGCCCAATCTCTTGTGCCACAGTTCGCCCTCATCATCCCGGCTCACCACTTCTCCCGCTTTGCATGCCATAGCTGCGCAGCCATCTACCTGCAACTGATAAAGGTTCTTGGTTCGAACCCCTATCTTCCGGGTCTCTCCGGTAGTCTTACTGCGCAGGAAGGCTTTTCCTTCGCTGAAGACCACATCATACCCCTTATCCTCCAACATCGCTACTGAAATCAGGTTCTTCTTCAATCTAGGTACATGCATGACATCCTTCAATACAAAGGGCTTACCATACTCCCTCTGAAAGGATATGGTACCAATACCAGTCGCACTGTATCTACCATCATCGCCCATCTCGATGTGCACACCCAAATCTTTGTCGTCCAGATCTGAGAACAAATCCCGATCTCCCGTCATATGAAATGATGCACCACTGTCCAAGAACCATACCGATCCCAGTACACTTGAAACCAAGCATGCAATCAGTGAAACGTCAAGCTCGAACTGTGAAGCCAAAGCTTCTCCATCTACAGATCTTCCCGCTTGCTTGTTCTTCTTCTTCTTTGGAAAATTGGTAGCATAATGTCCGTGATCATGGCAGTGAAAACACTTCACTTTCACCATATCCTGCTTCTTGCCCTTTGCACCAGAATGAGAGGTTTTCTTACCCTTCCCTTTCTTTGCTTTGGCAACCAAAGCGCAGTTTTCTTCATCAGCTCCCTTTGATGAAGATCCATCTCGAGTAGTCCTCCTTATCTCCTCCTGCATGAGATCCGCCCAAAGGCGCTCCCATCCCGGCAGCTTCTCCCGACCATTGACGCTGTCTTGATATGAGTGCCAAGCCTTCGGAAGACCAAGGAGAGCCAGGTCGACCATGTCCTCTTCATCGACAGTAACCCCCACACTTCCCAGTTCATCTCTGCATTGAGTGAACTTCGTGAGGTATTTGGCGATACTGTCGCCCTTCTCCATCTTGATGTTCCTGAGCTTATCTTTGAGCGCTAGCTTCCTTTGGTCACTCTTACTCTGGAATAGATCCGTCAAAGCTTTCCACATTAAATATGGAGAAGCCTTTCCATGCAGGCTGGATACAATATGATCCTTGACGCCCTCCAACAGGATCCTTCGACATTTCGCCATCTTCTTTTGCCATGCTTCGACTTCAGTAGGATCAGTGGGCTTTTGGAAATCCGTATCTATGAACTCCTTGAGACCATTATCTTCTAATACTGCTTCCATGCGATCCTTCCATGCAACATAATTCGAACTGCCTTCAAGAGCATATTCGAGTCGCAAACCGTTGAAAGACATTTTCAACACTGGCACCAAGAAAACAAAACTGCTGCAAAATTTCGAATTCCACCTCAAAGCTCAACCGCTCTAGATCTGTGAGAACAAATTATTTCTAGCACAAAGATTGACTACAAGGGGCATTTACCAGACCTTTCACTTTCCGAAGAAAGATGAATCCGGAGGCTACCTGGCCCGCATGCAGACTCTGTCTACCGAAATAAGTTTGTAATCACTGTGATGATCAATCTCTGCTTCAATAGCTCCGATACCATGTAGAAATTTTCTGAATAATAATTAATTATCCACCGAGACTATCCTGATCACATACAATTCAAATTTATATGCAACACATAATCTCTTCCACTCAGATCATCAAACATGCGGAAATAAAATCAAGCGATAACACATCAAATCATCATACACATTAACACAGTATGTATGGGGAAATCTTATAGCTGAAAACCCCGCAGCTATTGTGTATATTATAATGGAGAAATCATGTAACAAACTCGGTACAATACTCCTCACAAGTACTCAGTACTTTCTCATGAAGTTACACACAATCTAGCTCAGTTTTGAACAGGTTACTGGTTCAAAACTCACCGCCAATTGCCTTGCCTCTATTGCGCAATCCAGGCTTGTCTATATAGAGATCCAAGGTTCGAATCTCCTTGGCTTGACTGCACAATTGTCATGGAAAAATCCTCCAAGTGTGGTGCAAATCTCATGCACAACTGATGTCGCCACTGATAGCTAACTCCACCCTTTCATCTACCTCTTTCACTAGTCTCCACTGAACTGATCATGCACTGTAGTGAACTGATGTGTTATTGAGTTGAATAATGAGTTACTAATTAATGAATTAAATAATATTTAATTCACTCCACTCATAACTAATTGATTAACTAGTTAAACTAATCTCAACTAGTTCAACTAAAATAAACAGAACACAACTCCACTATCTGTCTCATTAACTCCACCAAACTTCTGCCACTGAAGTCCTAACTGAAGTCAACCATGCATGTGCTCAATACCCCATAAGAAAAGCATATTTCCTTCTGGCAGTTGCATGTGCCACATCCGTAGCTCAAACTGAAGTGCTCCAAGAGAGTAAACTGCTGTTTAGAGTCCAAATATTATTAAGGGTAAATAATATTTGACTTCCCTATTTTTAGGAGAGGCAGTCTAAAAATAGCCTTCGACCTCTTCGACCTAAAAAATAGAGTCTCGTCTATTTTTACCAACATGACCAATGCTCCAAGAATCTCAAACTGGAATCCCTGAACCATGTTCCATATGTCTAAAAATAGACATAGTCTAAAAATAGACTTTGCGCCAGAATTCGCCTGCGGGCCCACTTAGTGAAGGCGACTTCATTTCACCAAGCTCCATCATCTTGCTGCATTCTCAATACCACGAAACAACTTTGCACATGCATTTCAAAAATATATGCCCATCCATCCACATAATTTTCTCAACCATCTATAAATAGATTACTGCTAAAAATAGACTTTGATCCAAATTCTAAAAATAGACATATCACCTAAAAATAGCCGGCGGACCCCTCCTAGTATAGGTGCTTGATTTTCACTAGGATCATCACCTTGTTGAATCTCAACATTTATAACGTGTCTTCTAGGAGGTTCTAGAATATGAAACTTGAACTATAGAAAGATGAAATCTCGTTGATTATCTGGACCAACTTTTAGATCTTGGGTTACAGTATTTTAGGAGATATGGTCAAAGGAGGTTGGGATTTCTAAATTGATCATTAAACATGTTATTTTGGAATTTATACTATAAATTTTCTTCTAGGATGTTCTAGAAGTTGAACTTGGAGCATAGTGAGGGGAAATATCATTGATCATATAGTAGAAATTTAAAATATTGAACTGCATTTTTTGAGATATGATTAGAGGAAGTTGAGATTCCTGGATGCTCCTAAACTATTCCATTAAAAAAGTCATATTAGAATTATTGCTATAACTTTTTATTATGGGAGGTTCTAGAAGTTGAAACTAAGACCATAGTGAGGGGAAATTCCATTGATCATTTGGTCGAACTTTTATATCTTGAGTTGCAATATTTTAGGAGCTATGATTAGAGGAAGCTGAACTTCCTAGATGCTCCTAAATCATGCATCAAACATGTCATGTTGGAATTTATACTATAAATTTCATTTAAAATGTTCCAGACATTGAAACTTTGACCATAGTTGGGGTAACTCCACTGATCATATGATTCAATTTTCAAAACTTGGGCTGCAATAATTTAGGGGATATGTACTGAAAAAATTTCTATATTAGTTTGCATGCAAAGTGTTTGAAGAAATGCCTAAATGGTTATATGATTCATTTCATACACACATTTTGATGAAATTTCCTAATGAAAAGGTTTTTTTGTGGATAGAGGAAGTATTGATGTATGCTAGCATTGTTGTATGATAGTATTGTTATAGCTGATCTATGCCTATTTTCATGCAGAGCATTAGAAGAAATGTGTTAAAGGTTTTTTATTACAATTTGCATACAAAACTATTTTATAAAATACCTCAAAGGCATAAATCAAAAGGTGTATGATGGAGTGGTATATTTCTATTAGTATGTTATAAGTGGAATTAGAGAAATATTTCTTATTTGATTTCATGTGAAATTACTGAAAAAACATTTGCAAGAAAAAGACTGATTAATTGGTTGTATAAAAAGTATTTGAATAAAGGTTTACATGTAAAGTGTTTGACAAAATATATGATAGATGGAAATTAATTTTTTGCAAGTGTCGTTAGGATAAATTTAGCAAGGGTATGTGACAAAGTGGTGTCAAAGCTGATTTTGAAGCTATAAAAAGAATAAATAAAATTTTGGGTACCTTGTCACCTATGTAAGTCGTTGAGGGAAATGGGTATGTTACACTTTTCTTTGGAAAACAATTGGGAGAAGCACAATTTCAGGGGGGTATCCCTTCGCTATCAATGCCAAAGGGGAAGAGTTGCATATAGGTGGAGTATTGCAATAAGGGATATAATTATTTCATTGCAAGTAGGGGGAGTATTGTTAACAAGGGATATAATTATTTTTATTATTGGTGGATTATGTGTTTCATTGCAAGATTTCCATCAATTACAAAGGGGGAGATTTTTGAAAAAATTGTTTATCATTGATGTCATAGTGCTTTTATATATATATGAAAATGGTGAAGTCAAAATGAAAAATGGAGCTACATGAAAAATATGTAAAGTGAATTTAGGTAAATAAGTCAAAAAGTGTAATGTTGGTTTAAAAACCATGGTTTAGGAATACCATCATATTTTCCCATGGTGTTTGGAAAAGTGAAATAAAAGGGAAATTAATTAATTAATTGACATGTCCTTTTGAATTAAGATGTATTTTCATGAAGGTTTGTGATAATGTATAAAAGGAGAAAGTATTGGAAGGAAATTGTGTGTAGGTAAAAATGTAATTTGGGGAGTGAAAAAGCCATCTTGTTATTTTTACTATATTTATTTTCTAGGATGACTCAAATGGTGAAATTTTGAGCATATTGAGCAAATATAAAGGGGAACATATGGTTAAATTTTTATATTTTTATTTTCTATACTTTCATAAATACACGGTGTGGAAATCAGGGTTTGTGATTGGTCCTAAAATCCATTTCAATCTAGTCATCTTGTTATTTTGTATAATTTATTTTTTGGGATGTTTTACACCATAAAATTTGGAGTTTATCGAGAAGACATCGTAAGGTATATTTGGTAACAAATTTAGAATTTTTTTTCTATAACTTTAGAAATATGCCCTATGGAAGTCATGTTTTTTAAATGGTCTTAATACTAGTTTTAAATAAGTGAACTTGGAACTTTTGCTATAATTTGACTTTTGTAAAGAATGATACTATGAAATGTTTATTATATTGAGAAAACATCTCAAGGTACATCTGGTAAAAAAATCATTTTTTGGTTCACTATAATTTTGGAAATATGACCTGTGGAAGTAAGGGTTTTGGATCGGTCGTGAAATAAATTTGAAAAGAGTGATCATGGAATTTTTAAATCATTTTAAATGAGTGAACTTAGAATTTTTTCTTTATAATTTATTTTATGAAGAATCAAACTGTGAAATTTTGATTATATTGAGAAACAAACTCAAGGTATATATGGTAAAAATTTCATATTTTGGTTCACTATAAGTTCAGAGATATACATTGTGGAATTCAGGTTTTATGAATGGTCCTAGAATAAATTTCAAAAGAGTGATCATAGCATTTTTTGCTATAATTCCTTTTTTGGGACACTTCAAATTGTGAAATTTTAAAGATTTGAGGAGAAATACCATAGTGAATTAGGCCTAGGTTCACTATAAGATCAGAGATATACATTGTGGAATTTAGGTTTTGTGAATGGTCCTAGAATAAATTTCAAAAGAGTGCTCATGAAGTTTTTGTTGTAATTCCTTTTCTGGGACACTTCAAACTATGAATTTTTCAAAGATTTGAGGAGAAATTATCAAGTGACTCAGTTAAAAATTTCAAAATTAAATATAAATAATGTACATGTGTTATGATATGCAAGTTTTCTCTTGGGGAGAGGCTAAAAATAAACAAGTTTTGGGAAAGTTACCAAAACTTGCACTTAGAAAATCAATGAGAATATGTTAAGAGTCAATTAGTAGATCTAGTGTTTTGGTGAGTAGATCATTTTTTAAAACATTGTATGCAAGTTGGTGCTTCACATACAAAGAGGCTATTTTCTCTTGCTATTTTGGTGCTTAGCAGTGGGGATTGGCATCTCTAATAGATTGGTGTTTATGAATACATATAAGAATAAGTTGGTGCCTACTAGGATTTGCAATAGTGGGGATTGGCATCTCTAGTAGGTTGGTGTCTACAAACATTTTTAATAGTAGGCTGGTGCTATCAAATAACTATAAAAAGAAGTTTTGTGGTTTTCTCCTGAAAAGGTTTCCACATAAATATTTTGTTCCAATTTTTGCAGTTAATAGATATCATATTTGGTTGTTTCTTTATGGTTCATGAAGGTTTAAATAATTAAGAAAAAAACTTATATTGACTCATAACCTCCCCCACACAACCCTCTCATTACAAGTGTGTGCTTATAACTATCCTCCAAATTTCACCACTTAACCTGTTGGGTCTCTATAGTTTGCAAGATTGGCAAGAAAAAATGTTGTAGAGCCTACATCAAAACCACTTTGGAATCTTAGGATCTAGCCCTCCTAGATTCAGAGAGGGATCTCTCTATATAAGTGTTTTCAAAGATATGATCTTTAAGGCTTATGATATGATTTTAGGCTAGTTATAAAGTACAAGGGTTTTGTTTGTTTTGGTTGGGATGGATATCATTAAAATGAAGGAAACCTTCTGAGGGGTAAAGGTGTGAGTAGGTCGAAAATGGTTCATCTGATAGGATAGGTCAAAAATAGTATCAATCCATTAGGCTATGGAGTCACAAAAGGATTTAATTGAACAAAAAGTCTCAAGTGTGGTCTATGGGGCAAGTCATCTATGTCAAAATATCTCTTTAAGTTGATTTATGGTATGGAACATTAAAGTGTAGTGAAGAAGTAAACATATAAGAAAAACAAAGAATAGCTTAAGATCAAGTAAGAACTTTGAATCTAGCTTTCTTTCAGCATACTCTTAATAGAAAACATTAAAGATAAAACAAAGAATAGCCTAAGATCAAGTAAGGACTTTTAACCTAGCCTGCTTTTGGCATACTCTTATAGGAAAACAAAGAACAACTTAAGATTAAGTAAGGACTTTTAACCTAGCCTGCTTTCAACATATTCTTAAGGAAAACATTCAAGATAAACATAAAAAGTAGTCTAAGATCAAGTAAAGACTTTAAACCTAGCCTGCTTTTGAAAAACTCTTAAGGGATATTTTCAAAGAAACTGTTGGAGATAAACCAGAGGACAGGGCTAACCATAGACTTCCCTAGTTCAAATTTACTTAGCAGAATTTTCAAGAACATTTGAGAACAAAGTCTCAAGTTTTACTCAGCAAGACATGGGCTTGCCAACATTCCTTGATTGGTTACACTCTATTGAATTATCCTCAAATACACAATTAGCAGAAAACATAAATATAAAGCTTATCAGTGAGATTTAGGGTACTTTGCAGTAAATCCTAATCTATATTTACTGTTCTTTATCAGAGAAAGTGGACAGTATGGAAAACATAAGAAAAATAACAATTACAGTAAGAAAAACATCACCATTGACATAGACCAGGATCCCATAAATCAACTTTTGTATTTGATGTTCAAACCAGTTACAATCATCAATTCAAGTTCGGTGCATCTTTTACAACTTCAAATCTCTCATCTCAGCCTATCTTTCTTCAATTACAAAACAGAGCTTCAGCAGCCTCAAAAGCTATTTACATTCAACAAGTATGCAACCAGCAACAATAATTAACTCTTCTTATGATATTTATAGGTGAATTGACGAGGTGGACTGAAAGAAAGAGTTATTTGTGCAATTAATACAAAGTAATTCTTTCTTGGCCTTTAGGAGGCCTAAGGGAGAAGACATTAGATGTCTTAACTCTGTTTTAATTAATTTCACATTAAATTTTATCAACTTTAATTAATTTTGTTGGCCTTTGAGGCTTTTGGTAGGCTGGCAATAACTTCTGAGTTGTCTTTAGCAAATATCTCTAACTGTGCATTAACTTTGTATTATTTTGAGGAAATAGGCCTGTAGGTGGCATTTCTGATCTTTGGAGTAGTAAAGGCTTTAGTGATTTGGCATTTAAAGCCTTCTTTTGGGTGATCTGTTTGTCTTAATACTTTAAAACACTGATTTAACTCTGATTTTTTTCTTTAAGGCTGATCATGCCTTCTTTATTCTTCTTCAGTATTCAATTGTCCTTTTACTGACTGTATTCACCTTTAAATGTCCTTCTCCTTTGGTTTTCATCCTTAACTGTCGGGTTAAGCTCTTTGATCTTCAATATTTATGTATTAACCCTTTATCTTTACATATTCACCGATCTTTTAATTCTTCAACATTGTGTTTACTGGTGTAAAGGTGTCTTCGGCATGTGGAGGGTTTAATTATATAACCACTGCCTGCGAAACATTGATTAAAACCTCGAATGTACACCCTGGAAGCTTCTATTCTACAATATTTTGGCTTCGGAGGTGACAACCTTTGGCCCTGTCCCTTTATGGACTGTAGGAGGGTTTTTGGCCCTAAAAACCGCCATAGAACCTACAAAAAACAAACAAACACGTTATAAAACCCTACGGTGTTGGCAAAACTGCTTACAGAGTCTGGCGGAGGGCGAGATGAGCAGGATATGTAGATGGAAGAGGAAATTTCATGGCGGAGAGGTGAAAACCTGTGAAAACAGGGTTCAAATGTGGTTTTGGCGTGAATATGTGGAGTGGTGGTTTTGCAAAAAAAATCAGCAGTTTTTGCGTGACACTTAGGCGGTAAGCGGTTTAGACACGATCAAACGTGATTCCATACATTGGTCGCCACGTGTCCTCCAAGAAACCAGCGGTTTCGCGTGAATTTTGGTGTTTAAACCCCTGACGAAAAAGTTATGCGAAATTTATCATGAGCCGTTGGATCTAAGGGTGTAGATCCAACGGACATAAGAGAGCGCGACAGGTAGAAAGGTGCTCAGGCAAGGGAAATAGTGGAAGCCAGGTGTCAAGCGGAGATTGGGAGATAGCTTCGTAATAGGGGGTGGGACCGGTAGATAATGTCACCTGTTTCGTTTGGTACCGCGATGGTCAATCGGCGATGGGAAAGGCTTGGGTGAATGTGAGCCATTGGATGAGATGAATCGATGATGAGGATTTGTTTATGGGGGTGAAAGGATATATAATAGTCGGGAGGATTAAGGGCAAGAGGGAAAGGATGGTGGTCATTGATCTTTAAAGATCAACGGTGGGGATGGATTCATAAAGTGGTAAGGAGGGAAAGAAAAATAAATGAAGGAAATCGGCTTAAGGGAGAAAAGGGAAGATGAGGGTGATTTAGTGCCGTTAGATCATATAGATCAATGACCAAGATTGATGCGGAATTTTCCAAGTAGGGCGGAGGAAAAAACAAATAAAAAGGCGTTTTAAAAAGGGAGCGAGGGTAGAATAAAGTTAAGGGAAGGGGCTTAAGGGAAAGCACTGGGAAGTGGTCCTGTGGAGGATTAGGGGACTGGGGGCGGAGAAAAAGGGGCTAGTGGCTAGGCGCTTGGTCGCAGCGCCTTGGTCTTATGGTGGATAAGGGAAAAAGAGCTTAAGCAAAGGGGGCTTAAAGCCTTTTTTCAATAAAAAGAGTAGAACAAGGTTTTAGTGGGTTTTTTTATTTTTTTAGTGTTCTGATAGGTAAAATAGGGGTTTTTAAACCAGAAAAAAAGGGGTTTTCATGGTTTAAAAGGATTTTTAAAAGTTTTTTTTTTAGGGAAATGAAGGGTGAATGAGAAGGAAAAAAGGGGATTTTTCAGAGGGAAATGTAGGATAAATAAAAGGGGAAAATGAGTGAAATAGGCTTAGAAAATGATGGAAAATGGCCTTGTAAACAGTTTCTTTTTAAATCAACAGGACAACTTGGTGGATTTTTTGAGTGAAACAGCAGTGAAGATTACTCTTTGAGTTTAGAAAGCATCATAAGACTTCAAGAATGAGTAATTTTCTATGAAAATAATCTCTTGAAGGCTCAAGACCTGTTTTAGCCATCATTTTCTATGACAAAAATTTTCTAATGGCTAACAGTGGCTCCACTTGGGGATGGCATCTCCTTGGAGGTGTCAAGAACTTCAGAAATTGATCTCTAGGATATAGAACTGTGCCTTATCCATTGAAAACCTTTTCTTCCTTGATCATGCTACTTGAATAGATGATCGGTACTTTGTATCAACAAACAAATTTCTCCCAAACATTCTACCTACACAGCCTACTTTCCCTAACATTTTTTCTTCATAAGGTGCACTTGGACTTGCAAACCTTTGACATCAATATTTTATTATTTTATTGAAAGTAGGTAACTAATCTAAATCTACCCTTATTTCTTCCATGAGTTCAGATTAAGCAATTAAACTCATTAATTCTCTACCTACGCTACTATCTACCAGGATTAAATTAACTGGCAGATCTTATTCTCTATTTTCTAAAACAGAAATTCAAACACAGTCAAATCAAGATTAGGCTGTTTGATTTGCTATGGTGTCTATGGCTATATGTACAAGCTACACATAGACTTTATTTGCAGAAATTTAAAACAAAACTGTGAAGGATTAAGATCTGAAAAACAAAAAACATCCTTCATTCTTTCTTTCAGCTCTGGTTCTGATCTTTTTATAGTTGTTCTCTTTTTATTCTTTCCTGGTTCAGATTTTAAACATGTTTGAACCAGTTCTCTTCTCTTTCCTTTGGCTCATATTTTGGTTTTATTAGAGCTCTTTCTTCATATCCTAATCTACTCTACTGATAAGCAAAGACTACACAATTTGGCAAATCTGATTCACTAACCTATCAGCAGTAAATTGAAATCTATATAGTCATGATTAGGTTGTATGACTAAATAGCACTGTTCTTTTGGTAGTGGTATTTAAGCTTGCACACTTTTAGATTTTCTTTTCTTTTTGGTATGGGGCTATACCTTTTTTGTTTTTTTTCTACCCTCTTTTTCTCTTTTTCTATTGTTTTTGTATTTCTCTTTTTTCAAATTCAAAGAAGTGTTATATAAAATGAAACAAAAAGCTATGAAACTAAAATATCAGCTAACAGAAGTAATGTTTGAGCATCCTGCCATTGACGGGACCTCCAAAAAATTCAGCTTCATCCAACTCTTGTAAAAATAATGCATTGTTTCCAATAGCAGATTGAATAAGATAAGGGCCTTGCCATAAATTATCAAACTTTCCATGTTTTCCCTTATCTTCTCTCCTTTAATCCCATTTTAAAACTTTATCACCAATTTTAAAATCACTTGCCTTGGTTCTTTTGTCAAAAAACTTCTTGAATTTTTCTTGTAGTTGTTGTGATCTGATGTATACTTCTTCTCTGGTTTGTTGTAGATGTATAGTCTACTTTATTCTTTTTTTCATATCATCATCTTCAGACTGTACTTTTTGGATCAGTTTCATGACTGGCACTCCTAAACTGGTTGGAAATATTGCATCAGTTCCATAAACTATCTGGTAAGGAGACATCCCAATTGACTTTTTAACTGTCAATCTGTCTGCCCATAATTCATGTACTAGCTTACTGTGCCATGACTTCTTGTTGTCTTCCAGTAACTTCTTGATAATGTTTATCAAACTTTTATTTGATGATTTTTCCAACCCATTACCTTGAGGGTAATAAGCTATAGAATGACCCAATATAATCTGATATTTATGACATAATTCCACCATATTTTTAGATCCAAATGCAGTAGCATTGTCAGTTATGATCTTCCTAGGACAACAAAATCTAGACAGTATATGGTTTTCAAGGAATGAAATGATGACTAAATCTGTGGCATTCCTAGATGGGATGGCTTCTATCCACTTGGTAAAATAGTCTGTTTCTGTGAGGATCCATCTATGTTGGGAAGATGAGGCAGGATGGATTTCCCCAATGAATTCTATACCCCACTGCTGAAAAGGAGCTTCAATAGTGATTGGTTGCAGAGGTAAGGGAAGAAGTTTTCTTTTTCCTTCAAAAATTTTGCATTTGTGATAGGCAATAATCATTTTTTGGACATCCTGAAAGAGAGTGGGCCAGTAGTAACCAGCTCTAAGGATTTTGTTAGCAGTTGACTTCCAGTAGAGGTGGCCTCCACATTCTCCTTCATGAAACTCATGCTTGATCTTTTCTGCATCATTCTCAAGAAAACATTTAAGCAATAATCCACAAGCATTTTTCCAATATAAACATATATCCAAAATGCAGTAATTTACAGCTTTCAACTTTAATAATCTTGCCTTAGTTTTAGACAAACCAGGAGGGAAATTTAGATTGAGCAAAACATACAAAATATCAGCATACCAAGATGAATTCCAAAAATGATCTTCAATAATTGGAGCTGTTAAATCCTCTTCTTCATCTAATGCATTAAACATGTTTATATCAAGAGCTTGAAAGTTGGATTCAGCCATAAGTCTTGCTAGACCTTGACCTTTTATGAGCTTAGAGGGTTTGATTTCTAAGTCATATTCTAAAATTACAACAATCCACTTTCCTCTTTTTCCATATGGATCTTGGGTCAATATGTCTTTTACAACTGAATGAGGCACAAATGCTATGATGTGGGAGTGTAAAATGAAAACTTTGAAGTCTTTTAAGGCTTTGGCCAAGGAAAAGGCTTATTTTTCCATTATGTTGTACTTTAGAGGTGCATCTCTTAATGCCTTGCTGAAAAATGCAATTGGCTGCTCTTGTCCCTTCAAGTTTTTCTGTAATAGGACATCAGCTACTGTGTGTTCTGATGCAAATGAAAAAATGAAGAAATCCTTTGTAAAATCAGGATTAATGAGAACTGGTGTTTTGGTAAGTGCTTGTTTTACCAGCTCAAACGATTTCTTTGCTTCTAAGGTCCATTTAACTCCTTCTTGTTTTTTAAGCATATTTGTCATGTTTCTAAGGAGTTCAACTAGATTGGGTATGAAACTTCTTAAGAAATTAATCTTCCTAATGAAAGGTTGAAGTTCCTTGATGTTTCTAGGATGGTTGATTTACAATATACCATCAATCCTCTTTAGATCTATCATTATTCCCTCTTCTGATATGATATGTCCAAGGAGCTTACCTTCTTGGAGACCAAACAATGTTTTCTTTCGATTTAAGGACAGTCCATATTTTCTTCATTTCTCAAAGACTTTTCTCAAGTGTATCAGGTGTTCTTCATCTGTTTTAGAATAGACCGTGCTGTCATCTAAGTAAATCACTATGAAGTAACCTATCTCTTCTGAGAATGCAATATCCATAGCTCTTTGAAATGTGGCACCAGCATTCATTAAACCAAAGGGAATTTTTAAATACATGAAAGTACCCCAAGGAGTAGTAAAGGTTGTTTTAAGTTGATCATCAGGATGTACCAATATTTGATTGTAACCTGAGAAGCCATCTAGCAAATAAATTCTTCTAGAACCAACTACCCTTTGTAAGATACGATCCATTTTGGGTAAGGGAAATTGTCCTTTAATGAGGCTTTGTTTAAGTTTCTAAAATCAATGCAAAGCCTTATTTCTCTTGTTTTATTCCTAACAGATATAAGATTAGACACCCACTCTGAGTATCTAACACATACTATAATTCCAGCATCATACATTTTTCTAATTTCTTTCTGCACCAGAGGTAATTGAACAGGGTTAATTCTGCGCAATTTTTGTTTAGAAGGCTTCTGGTTTTCTTTGAGGGGTATCTTATGCTGGATTATTTCTGTATCATATGATTTCATATCTTCATAACTCTATGCAAACACATCAGAAAATACTTTAAAAAGCTCAATGCATTTTAGTTTAATGTGAGCTGGTAGTGTCTTAGATAATTTGATCATTTTGGGCTTTTCCTCGCTGTTTATGTTGCATTCTTCCACTTCAGTTTTAATAGGTTCTAGTTTTGGCTTTTTGGTAGCATCATTCAAGTCAAACATTATTCTAATGGGACTAGCCCTCTTGGAAAGCTGTGGTCTTTAGATTGCAGCACTTCTAAGTCTTTATTTTCTATATTTGTGCTATTTTCTGCTGTATGTTTGGGTTGATGGGTTAACGGATTTATTTTAGCAATCTCAGGAGACTTTTCTTCTTCAAAAAGTGGGTTTTCTTCAGTGGGACAGTCTTGTTCATACTCTGAATCTAAGTTTGGTATTTCAAATTCATTTTTGGACTGTAGGAAGTCTTCTATTTGTTTATCTCCATCAAAAACTTGCCAGTATTTTTCATTATCTAGGATAATTAGTCTATATTTGACTTGGGTGGTGCATTTCTTGGTTTCATAAGGTGTAAGACAAGTTCTAGCAGCAAAGGTTAATCCATTAGCCATAATGTTTTGGTTCCTTGGGGCAAAGGTAAGTTTGAATTCAGCAAATGTTTTTAACAAGTCCATGGCATCATCTCTATAGGCTCTAAGTATGGGATGTTTAGCAGTGTATTCCCCATTTACTTGCCTAATTATTAATTCTACATCCATATGAACTTTTATTCTTTTAGCCCCTAATTTTTTCAATAAATGTAGGCCTAAAAGGAGAGCTTCATACTCTGCTATGTTGTTTGTACATTGGAAGTTTAATCTAAAGGAATGACCCTCAACATGATTGTTTTTAGTGTTGTGCACCCATATGCCTGCTCCTACACCAGTTTTAGAGCAAGACCCATCAAAACTCATACTCCAAAGAGGAATTTTTCAGATTTGTCATTTATTTCATTGTTGTCCCCTCTGTTTTGTTTGCCTAACTTGTCATTGTGTTGTTCCTGCAGGTCTGCACTATGTTGAATTTTGTTTTCTTCCTCAAGATTTTCAATGTTTTGAGGTTCTATTCTTTGATTTTCATGATCTGCACTATACTTATGACTATTTTGGACCTCAAGACCTATAATCTGTTTGCTATAATTTTTTGAATTAGCAAACTGTATTTTAGTTTTCTCTTTGTTTTCCTCTTCATCTATGGTTGCCACTATGTTTGGATGTGGAGTGACCACTATATTGACTGATGTTTCATTGACTAACTCTTGTTCATTAGGAATATCATCATTATAAAGAATGAATGAGTCAAAGTTAGTGTGTATGGAATAAAGAGGAGAATTTTCTGGTCTTTCTTGGTTACTCACCATGTATTTCATATGTGTTTTCCTATAGATTCTTCTAGGTTGACTGAAGACTGGGATGGTGGCATAAGTCATATCCATTTGCATAGTACCTTGCAACTTAGCACCTTATGATCTTGAAAGAAGCATGCCATATTTTGGGGGTATATCAGCCACAACAATGTCCATCACTAAGCTTTTGGCTGGAATTTGAGCTAAGTTAACTCAAAGATATTTTATAAGGCCTAGGCATCTTACCCTTCTTGAATCAAAGGAATAGAAATATTTATAAGTTCTAGTTACCTCAAGGCCTAGTTTTTCCATGATTACGTTAGGCATGAGATTATGTTATGCTCCTGAATAAATCATGGCGTTGTGAAAAATATTATCATGGATGTTCAAACTGATGTAGAATGGAGGGGTAGTTCCTTGTTGAAATTTTCCTTCAATCTCAGGACCGAATAGAAGCTCTGGTGTATCATCATTCAAATTGACAGTATCATGAATATATTCTATGTTCAAAGCTTTCAAAACTTGACATGTATATACATTTTGAGTGACTAACTCGGTGAGTGGAACAGAGATTTTGATTTTGGCAATTTCACTCTCTAGGCTAAAGGGAATCTGATTTTTCAAAAAAATTGATTTAGCCTTCTTATTCACTGATTCATCAGCAAAATCATCTTGCTGATTTCTACTATTTACAGCAGTTAAAATGGTTTTTTCTAGAGAATTAGCTGAAATACTAGTGCTGCTAGGGTTACCACTATGTTTTTCATTGATTTGGGTGTTTTTTCCCTTGTTTGGATTAGAACTTTCAGCCACTGTTTTATGATTTTCTGCTGTCTTTTTAGAATTATTTTCAGGGTTGTTCTTGGTAGAATTTTTAGAGGTTTTCTTCTTGGGAGTTTCTTGATTCTTTTTACTTCTTAGGTCATATTGTTTAGGTGATCCTATGATAGAATTTTCAAATTCTGGTTCATAGTATTCAGTTTCTGGTCTTCTATCATCATAGGGTGTATATAGACCTTATTTTCTTTCATAAATGAAATCAGAATCCTCATTGCTTACTCCCAACATGTTTATGTTCTCATCCTCTGTTTGTTCATTTATTTGTTCATCCTAATTAACATAATTTTCTTGGAAAGGAGGTCTGATCTGTTGATCAGCATCTCTTTGTCTGTTTTGAGGTTGATTTCTCCTAAAGTTCTGATTTTGGTTTTGGGATTTATTTAAGTTCTGAGGATCTGATTGATTTTCTCTAGATTGACACTACAAGAAAAAAGCACATTGGTGAGGGTCATGCTTGTGATGGACCTTTAAGGTTCGTCACCAATGTCACATATGGTGACGGTCATTAAAAAATCGTCACTATAAGTGTATATAGTGATGGTCCTTTATGGTCCGTCACCAAAGACATTTTCAATGTCACTTTTGGTGACTATTGTTAAAGGCCCATCACTAATACTCTCTTTGGTGACACTTCTAGTGACGAAATTTTAATGACCCTCACCGATGCTCTTTTTGTTACTTTTTGTGACGGTCAAAAAATGTCCGTCATCATTGATCACTAAAAATTGTCACTGTAAGTGTATATAGTGATGGTCCTTTATGGTTCATCACTAAAGACATTTCACTTTTGTTGAGGTTCATTAAAGGCCCATCACTAATTCTCTCTTTGGTGACACTTCTAGTGACGAACTTTTAATGACCCTCACCAATGCTCTTTTTGTTACTTTTGGTGACGATCAAAAAATTTCCATCATCATTGGTTATTCCAATGAGTTTTTGATGACACTATGTGCCTGTTAATATATTTTTTGTCAAAAGATAATGATTTAATACCATTATCGTTGAGCATTTTTTATAATATTTCCAAGGCCATAGTGGTTAGGGTCAGTCAATTTTTTAAGAAGTAATAACCGTGTATCATTTCCCTCAAGTAATGACTAGTCGAATAGAGATTTCATATGAGTCAACACATGATTCATATCTATTAAGTTTATTATCTAGAAAATTCCATTTAGATAAAGTTCCACTATTGTGTGTAGGAAATATATTATTTAATACATAATCGGGCTCTGAAAATTATATTAATGAGAAATACCTAACAATCCTCAACAATCTGGGCACACCTTAAATTAATGCTTTGGCACACACTAACATTTATTATTACCCCACATTTCTTGGAACATATTTGTAACTATAACATATTTTGATGACATTGACGCCCAAGCACATGGTGGCATGCGCTAACATAACATGGAACTCTCCTAGCATGTGTTGGCATGCTGCATATAGTCCCTAGCATGCCCTAGAACACCTTGGTTGAATGCATTGACATACATTAGCACTTGGCACACAATGCCACTTGGCATGTATTGGGACCTATTATTAGTGTGCCTAGCATGTCCCTTTTTAAAAAGATAAATTCCTAACTTATTAACCCTCTTATTGGTTCTTCCTTTTGTTTCCTTGACACATATTAATATACCCTGACACCCTGCGCCACATCCTTAGCACCTAGCATGTATTGGCATATCTTGGCACTATTAATTGGCACATGATATAATTAGCACACCTTGGAACTCCCAAGCACACTTTGGGAATTCTTAACATGCCTTGATATTCCCTAGCATGCCTTACCAATGCTTAGCATACCTTGTCACTCCCTCCTTGGCATGACAACTAACACTTGTCACTCCCTCCTTGGCATGACAACTAACACTTGTCACTCCCTCCTTGACATGACAACTAACACTGACCATTAACACTAGTCTCTGGCAGTACACATTCCTCATATTCATTAACTTCCATGAATTTCTACCTAGTGGTCCCTTAATGTTTTTTCCTAGTACTCCTTAACACTCATCAACGTGCATTATCACTCTCTAGCACACCTTAACACTCTTCAACATTCCCTTCCACTTCATAACATGCATAACACTAGTCCCTGACACATATTGGCGCTTGGCACGTGTTGGCGCTTGGAAAGTATTAGCATGTATGGAATACCTTGAGATGCCTTGGTATGATTTAGCATGGTTTAATATTAAATTTATTTGTGATGATCAATTGTTGGAAAGTAGATGAGATGAAACAAAGGAATACTTGGCACTTAGAATGCACTAATACTTTGCACTTGGAACCTATTACCGCCTAGTGTTAGTGTGCCTAGCATGCCCCTCTAGGAAAGGGTAAATTGATGACTTATTAACCCTCTTATGTGTTCATTTCCTTGTAGTTTAACTTTTTTCTCCCTTTTTTTGTCTTGAAAGTCCTTGACACGCATTGAAACACCCTTGCACATATTGGCATGCCTTATCACTTGGCACATCTTAGCATGTTTGACATGTATTCCCACTATCTAGCACATCAAGGGGGTGAAGAGAGATGTAGTCCTAAATTAGGTCGAGTAAGGGTTGCTAAAGGGAGGTCATGATCATCCTCCAAGAGCAAGATCATCATGTGAGGGTTCAAAAGAGTGTTGCATACCTTAATGGTCAGTTTATGCTAGGAAGTAGGATGGCATATTGTTGGTTCTCTTCTGGCAGATCAAGCTTAAGAGAGGTTTCTCATGAGAATCTGGGCATGTGATTTCAATGGTGTCTTTGTGTGAAGGCCACATCAAATTATGAAATGTTTAAATTTGCAACAAGAAACAGTGAGATTGGAAACCATAAAGGACAAAAAAAAATGCACCCACACTGGTGAGGAATTTTGATGCACCAGGAGTGAGGAATGTGGGGCGTCTAATTTATTTTTCCCTTAAATAAATTGGACAATAAATTGTAATTTCATCTCATAACAACTTATGTCAGTTAGTTAAGTCATGATGACTGAGTTAGCTCAAGAAATTCGAGTTGAGGTTCTAGTATGAGGCATCTAGAGGGATTCTAATATTTTGGGGGTCTAGTTGAAGTTGATGCATTAGTGGAGTGCAAGTGTAATTAACTCAGTTAAATGAGTTAAAATCAGTTTAACTAGTTCTAACTAAGTGATGAGCTAGTGAGAGGTCCAGTGAATTAAATTAGATTTAATTCACAATGAGTGATCAATCAGATAACTGATATTTCACTATTAATAGTTGCATGCATGTCAGTTTCGAGGAATACCCAGTTGAGACAGAGGTTAAAGGGAACATAACTATCATTTTTATTCATAGAAAGTTTCCCATGTGCAATTATAAACTCATTGGGATGCCATGATGGATTGCGCAATCAAGGAAGACTGATTTTCTTAACTAATAAGGAGTTAATTCCCCAGGAATTGCATGAGCAAGGCAGGATGAAGTAAGGATGAGAATTGGCTAAGTACTAGACTGAGTTTGCCTAGATCAATGGGAGACAATTGACAAAGTGCTGGAGAATCTCATGAGAGATTAAGCATTGTATTGTTTCATGATTCCTTGACTTAATACACAATAGAGATAGAGGGGTTTTGATTAGTTGCTTTCCCCAAATATATCATGTTGTTGTGCGATTGATAATTTATTTCTCTTACTTGTATCTGATTGTGCGATCATTTTTTGTTTTCGTAAATTGTAGGAAGGATTCAATATCTCGTTTTAGTATATTACAAGATCAGATTTAATCTCGTTGGTTAGATTTTCTACATGGTATCAGAGAAGGAATTTTTTGGGTGGCGAGTTTGTAGAGAATCTTTGAATATTTTGGTGTAAAATTTTCAAAAACAAATAGAATATTTGGATTCCTTGCGAAAATCTACCCAAATGGAAAAAAAATAGGTCAAATCAGAGCTCGGATGAGGGAGATATCATCAATTTAAAATAAACTATTTTTTAGAAACTTTTTGTAACTTCGGGACAATTACACTGTGCGCGATTCAAGAACCTATATGCACTTGAGGTACTGGATGCATGCAAAGCTTTGAGGAGAAATGCAGAAGTTAGAGACTTGGTGGTTTAGAGGGAGCATACATTACCTCTCAACATGCATCTTCATGAGAAGCAGTCTCAGAAGGTTGTGGAGTAGCTGCCACAATTGGAGAAGTAGAGAGGAGACCAAGTGGAAGCATCCACTCAAGCAGAGACTTCCATGAGGGGGAAATTTCGAGCCAGATGGGAAGAGGGAGTAGCCATACCTTGAGGTGTAAGGTGGGGTTATGTGTAGACATAATCCCAAGATAAGAAATTTGGGCAAGGTCCATTGAGATGGTGTGTCTCATGGATCAAACCTAGCTACGAGGAGCCCACAATACAGTAGTAGTAGGAAGGATCAGTTAGATTGATGTACTTAGATGTCAGCAAGACAAAAATCATAGTGACAGATGTCAAATACTGGAGCACGAATAGAGTTAGCAATAGTTCAAAGGGAAAGAATGCAGATGTCAGCAGTAGTGCAGAGAATCCAGTACTAGACAAGTGCAGTAGCTAGCAACAGTCAAAATACTTCGATGACAGATGCATTATACTGATTCAGTTGTTAAAAGGCTATTCATTTTCAGGATTTACAGGTGCAACACTAGAGAAGTGTAGCATGCAGAACATTCCAAAGGTACGAGATTGGGATAGATTGAATTCCTTTCTTATTGAGAGGGAGTGTTGAAATTTGCAACAAGAAATAGTCAAATTGGCGACTAGAAAGGACAAAAAAAAATGCACCCACATTGGTGAGGAATTTTGATGTACCAAGAGTGAGGAATGTGAGGCGTCTAATTTATTTTTCCCTTAAATAAATTGGACAATAAATTGTAATTTCGTCTCATAACAACTTGTGTCAATTAACTAAGTCATGATGATTTATTTAGCTCAAGAAATTCGATTTAAGGTGATCGAGGTGGATATTGGTGGCCACCCGCCTATTCCACTTGGGCCCTCGCCATTGTCTCTTTTAGTTTTTTAGTTTCCTTAATTATAGCACAATTTACTATTTTTGTCATTTTTTCGGGTCGTGAACTTTCGAAGCCGTTTTGAGGCCCCAAACGATGTTTTTTGGGCATGAAAGGTTTGGCGATTTCATATAAATTATATTTTTCAGTTTTATTCCTCGGAGAGATCTTTCTAACAAGGTATCATGTGCATCAAACGAAGATCATATGACCAAGTTACGACCCCGGGAAGTTGGCTGCCCAACTAACCCCAACGGGGCCCATAAAATCTTGGTGTTACATCTCCTCAGGATAGGGTTTTGGTTGTTTAGGGTTTTATCTTATTTTAAATAATAAAAAGACCCCTGATCCTTATTTTAACACAGTTCATAGCAACATAACTATCAATTGTATTTATAGAAAATTTCCCATGTGAAATTATAAAGTCATTGGGATGCCATGATGGATTGCGCAATCAAGGAAGGTTGATTTTCCTAATTAATATGGAGATAATTCCATAGGAATTGCATCTGCAAGGCAGGCTGAAGGAAGGCTCCTTGCTCTTCACAGACTTTCACCGATGGGTGGAGTCTCGGTAGTTTAGGAAGTCACTTGTAGAGTATATGTCAATGAATAGGTGGGAAGTGACCCTCGAAACCCTTTCCCTAAGATAAAATAAAGAGTGGGACATGCTTTCATTTTAAGCAAGGGAATTATCTTCTAGGGAGAGAGGAGGGGGATTGAAGGGTTGAGGGAGAAGAATAATAATTATGAAGGAAGGTCTCAATCCCTAAAATCCTTTGGGAACTTGGATTCCCAAATGGTCCTTGATGAAAGGTCTTTGACACCAAATGGGACCACATGGGGCCAAGTGGACCCAACCCAAGTTCGGGGATGGAGTTTAGCAACCAATGATGTTCCTATCCTGGATAAGGTGATGGGAAAGGATAAGACAAGTGTTTTTACTTCGATAGGTCAAATTGATCCTACTAGGTTATATCCTTGGGAACACCTAGGAAAAAATTGATCCTAGAGATAGGGCTTGAGGTATCCGAAGATTCCACCGTCGGAATTGGCCTATGTTCTGAGGAGAGTGAGGGCACCCAGCAACGAAGCTGCCTCTAGGAGATAGAAGTTTTTCTCTAGCTAGATTCCTGGGAAATTGTTGCCCTAGGTGACCTAATGGGGCTAGACCTAGGGAATGTGAAAATTTCTTAATCTAAGAAACCCTATTGCAGTATCTTGATTTACTTCTCCTACTTGAATTAAGTTACAAGTTAATTTCTGAAATATTCAATAAATTAACGAAGTAAATAGTAAATACAACTAGAAACCTACACATACAAATCAAATACTGAATAACATGCTCATAGACAAAGTGACACATGGATTTTCTAGACAACTATCCCCAGAAAAATCCCAATGTGGGAAAACCGGTGTAGCTAGCTCTGAAGGGTTTTCATTATTATGCAAAATCTAAGTACAACAATCCTGGGCACCAAAACTGGTTCACCCAACAGAGAAATACAAGTGACAGTAATACGCTGCTCTGAATCCCTCTATGTCAGCCTAACTGGCCTGCTTCAGCCTCTGCGCTGCTCAGTAAGGGCCTGTGTCACACCTGAAGGGCTTACACTGCCCCTGCACTACCCTCACTGGGACTGTGTCAGCCCTGCGTGGCTCCTGCTACCTCTGCGCTGCCCCTGCTGGGCTCTGACTGGACTGTGCGGCTCCTGCTACCCTTGTTGTTGTGGCTGGATGGAATGCTTAAGAAGAAAAAGCATAGGTAAGAAAGAAGGCACTGGCCAAAGGCAATGCATAATAGTCATAAAAATTGAAGAAATGAAATGAAAATAGATCAATGTCCACAAATAAATGAAATAGCTCAATGGGACTAGAGAGTAAAAGCTTTGACAACAACAATAAGTGCTTATAGAATCAGCTAAGAGAACAAAGGAGAATAATTCATGAGGTTAAAATTTTGTATAATTTTTGGCACAAGAAAACTGTAGAATTTCTAGAGTAAATATCTTTAGGTACCATTAGTTGGTGATCATCGATAATCATTTCATTTCATCAAATACCCCAATCAATGGGCCTTACAAGATATTTGCATAGAAAAACCCCACAGAAGCTGTGCGATGGAAAAATATTCACACTATATTGAAGAAAACACCTACCAAATAAGGATGAAATTTCAAATGGGGCAAGAAACAATAGAGAGATAGAAATCGAAAAAGTTAAAATGCTAGGGAAACATGAAAGCAACTAGGTAGCATGGTAGAAAGCACAACAAAGAAAATTATAAAAATGGAAAACCCTACAAATTAGCACCCATCCAAACATCACCACAATTTTTTCTTCAACTCTAAATCTCCAAATTCATAAAATTATATCCTGTATTCAAACCTGATCCTCTCTGTTAGCCATTCTGAAGATAAGGCTGAGAACTTACTACAGAACCATCACCTACATGTAGTCATGATCTTATTCTATGACCAGACAACCTACTTTCGTGAAGACACGGAAAGGTAAACACTCTCAGCCAATATTTTCCATACAGACTAGGTTGAGCAACCACATATACATCACCAATTTTTTCTCTTCATATTTGTAACTTAGAAGAGCTTTTTCTGACCACCTTCGGGTTGCTCCCAGAGTCACCCAGGCAAGCCCTCTCAACATCATCCTCTTTCTGTAGTACCTAATTAATAATTTCATTAACCATAACAGTTTCTTGATCATGCAAGTATTTCAAATATATTTCTAATAAGCATAAAGCTTTCATGTTAAACAATCAGGTCAAAAGACTTTAGACTATGATGCAAAAAATACAAAAAAACCTCACCAACACTCAAAGGACAAACAAAGTCAAACCTCTACAAAGTATATATAGATATCTGATAAACTTCATTCCACCACAAAAATGTGCTTAAATAAAGAAAATTCTAATTACTGTGCTTTCAATACAAAGCTTTCAAGGGCAGTGATGTTATAAACATACCCCTACACCTCGTGAACAATCAATGTGTATAAATAGACCATCATAAGGGTCATTTTAAACATCATTATTATCATTTTATAAATCATTTTTATTAAATCAACAAGAAGAAAGCAACAATTGCATTCAGTTCCACTGAAGCAAGTATATGGAAATTTCATATACTTATTATGAAGCTATCTAGATTTGCAACTTGATTGTAGAGTCAACCAATCAGTTGTTGAAGCCCAATATTGTCTCTTGTGAGAATCAAAGTTACATCAAGCTCTATGAAAATCCAATGTGTCATGACCATTTCAAACACATTGATATTCAATACAATTTCCTAAGATTCCAAGTTCATTAGGGAGTTAGTAGTGTTGGAACACATTCTAAAAACGTTGCATATGGTTAATAGTTTGAAAAAGCTCCTAACAAAGGGGAAGTTTGACAAGTTGGGGGAGAATCTTGGGTTATTGGAATTTTTTTTTTTCTCAAGAGTGTTAGATTACCTAGTTGGTCTGAGTTGGTCTCACCTCAGCCTTGAGAAGTTGAGCAGCACCAGGATTGCAGAGCTAGATTTTGGTACACTAGTTAGAAATATTCTTAAATATAGCTAGAAGCTTATAACGACACCTTCGAGGATAGGCGAATTAGTTTTTGGGTCACACCCACCAAGTATGGCACACTAGTTGAGGAGATTAACACCATCATCTCAGGTGCATTCACGAGTGCACACTTATGGAATGAGGCACCTTCAAGAGAGGAGTTATATCTACTATGATAATGCACTACTATAAAAGAAAAGCCTTGCATACAAGGAAAAGTTATGAGGGAGTTGTTCATGCTCAAGGGAGATGCATCACTAACGCTATCATTAGCCTGTTTTCTAACAGCACCTTCTCTTAACTTATAAATGAAAAGGATGGGCACAATAGTTAGACATTTGTAGAAATAGATAATAAGAGTGAGTACTGTTAGCTTGTAGGTTGTAGTAGGAGCTTTTGTGAGATGACATTCTTCTATTTGAGTAATAAATACTTCTATGCAATTGTTGTTGGAGCCTGCTCTATTTATCCTGAATTCTCAGATTGCATATTTGTGTAAAGTGGGCCTAATATATTTATTGTTTTAATACATTGTACTTCTTTTCTCTCCCTTCCTCTCCTACCTCGCTCTCTCTTCCCCTCTCTCTCTCTCTCGACCCTCCAATCCTCTCACTATATCCCTCCCTCTATCCTTCTTTCTGCCCTCCTTCCATCTTTGTGTCACTATCTCCCTCTCTTACCCTTCTCTACCTCTCTCACTCCTCTCCCTCTCTCTCTCTCTCTCCATTCCTTCTCTCCCTTGTGAGCCCCCTTGTCTCGCAACCTCTATCAATCTATGTCTTTATTATTCCTTCTCATATATATCTAGAGTTAATATATATCATGACATATTGGGACCTACGATTGGATTAATTATGCCTTGTTGGAAAGGTTAAAATGGTTAATCTTCGATAGACAAAATGTAGATCAAATATTTCATCAAAAAGAGGGAACCATACCCTATCTTCCAGGCTATGCCTATCAGTCGCTTTGCCTCTTCTTGCTCTCACATGAATGTAGTCTTGCTTGACTGGTACAGAAGAAGGTTTTGCATTATCAACTATTTGTTTGGGACAACTTTTAGTTGTTTCAACACTGCTACATTCTTCAAGTTTATCCTTTAAACCATCTTAGTCTTTTGTACTCTCTTCAACATTGTAGTGCTTTCCATTCCTCTCAATCACATATGTTTCCTTGGTCTGTTAAGGGACAAGATAGACAACATTAGGATGTTTTTGCAATAAAAAAGGGTATTTCCAGGACACAGTCAGGTGGAGCAAGAGTATAAGAGCCAAATTTCTCATGAATGTGGGACACTCGAACTTAATATTTTCTGGAGTAGTCATGAGGCGCAATCTGTTTATTAAGACTTCATCAGATGGCCATTCTCTGGACTTTAATTGTGTGACAACATTGTGGCTAAGTTTGAAATTGGAGATTGAACATACATTTGGTTTTAAATAAATAGACATTTTCATCAATAAATGTAAATCAATGGCTAACAAATACTATAAATTAATAAATAAAGAAGACATGGCAACAAGCAACAAGACTTACAAAATTGTTACATTGAGACGCAAAGAATAAGAAACTATTGTGCACAAATAGAGACCAATGAAAATATCATCTTAACCCCTAACCCCTTAAACACTAATTCCCAAACCCTAACCCATTTAACCCCCTAAACCTCTAAACCCCTGACCCATTTAACCCCTAAACCATAAACCTCTAAACCCTTAACCCCTAGCCCCTAAACCCGTAACCCCTAACCCATTTAACCCCCTAAACCCCTAGTAAACCCCTAACCCATTTAACCCCCTAATCCCTAAACCTATAAACCCTTAACCCCTAACCCCTTAAACCCTAAACCTTTAAACCCTTAACCCTAACCCCTTAAACCCTAATTCGGTTAAAGAAGTTCCCAGAATCTATGGGTCCATATGAGCTAGGTTGTGTCTCTTATGGAGGTAAGACTTGTTATTTTTGCTATGGGTGGATAGGGTTTTTTCTAAGACAATTCGAATAGAAGTATAATGCTGTAGTTAAGGAGGTTTCTTAACATGTTCAATCCATAAGGTATTCTCTTAAGACCATGAAAAATATGTGTAGAAGAATAGGGGTCGGGACCCTTGGAGAGAGGTTTATATTTGAAATATATACCACAAATTTGGAAGATGGTTTGTAGAAGTATGTGTGAGGATAGAAAATACAAAGGAAGGTGGAACCTGAGTAGAAGATTGGGTAGAAAAATTATGGCATATTATGAGGAATGGATGGACATGAAGAGGAGTTGATTTTGGTGGATTGTCTAGAGAGTTTTGGACAAATATCTAAAGCAACCTATAAAAAATTAGTCAATCGAAGTTTAGTGGATGTTTTGTGACCCTAGTTCAAGCATATAAAAAGTGTTAGAACGATGATAAGAGGAGTATTTAAGATTTGTTCATAGATTGGACAACAAAGAAATTGGTACACAAAAATAGTGATTTTGAGAGGACTCAAATCACTATTAGGTGGAACTTTTGAAGATCCCTAGATGAGGACAGTGTTGTGGGCACTAGATCAGTAAAATAATTGACCATGGTTGGGAAAATTAATGGTAGTCCAAGTACAGTTGGAGGGTTGTTAGGTGACTATCAAAGAAGAGCCCCAAGTCTTGTGCTTGTGAAGGAAAACAAGACTGGTAGAAGGGTAGGTGTATTGAGCCTAACGACATGCAAAATTTGAAGGAATAAGGAGTTGGAAATGAATAGATCACTCATAAAGACAAGGTATGTATAGCCCTAATGCACAAGGAGTGAAACCTCAATATAAATATTTTTTTTGTTAAACAAACTCAATTGTGTCAATGTAGAATACTATACATAAGAGAAAATAAAATGATATTATCCACATCAGTGCTTGAAATAACCTCAAATTAGCCATGGGTAGTGAGCCAAAGGGTGAATGTGGGGCACTATTAAAGTTACAACATGTTTAAATTCCTTTTACATTGTGAGGTTGTTCTCCAATAGGGTTGAAGCATCATCACAAGGAAGCATGGCACAATTTTGTTGGGGAGCGATTAAAGTTGTAACACAATTCAAGTGATTTACACCTCAAATGTAAATGACATCATTATATGTTTGTGTCAGGTTGTTAGAGAGGTTATTTATAGACAATACATTCAATGTACTTGGACTTCATCTTTTTAGGGCCTCGACTGTAACATGGATTTGTATTAGGAACCCTTCATGCAAATGAAAGGGAGCCTTTTTGTTTAAGCACATACACTCAAGAGTATCATATGTTGCCCTTCATATCTCCCTTGGTGCGTTCAAAGTGGGTTTACATTCACGTCGAGTTGAAATGAATCATAATGACCTTCCTCTTCTTAATAACATATACTAGCGTTTCCATTTGTAGATGCCCCCATTTATTATGAGATTCAAGGGATGTTCTATTGTCTTTATCAATATTTGGACGAGTCGTTATCTTCATTCTTTAAATACATGTCTAGAACTTTTTATGAGGGAGGTACTTGGATTTAGATCTTTATATAAGGCCTTATGTGCCCTTCCCCTTTAGAACTCTTCCAAGGGGGTCACCTCCTTCTATATTGCCCTGCCTACTTAGGGCCAAATTGACAAACCAAGATTTAAACTTCTTCAACTACCAAATTAGTGAGGCATTGTACCTCTTCTTGACCTAGACCTCAACGAGATACCAAATTACTGAGGAATTGTACCTCTTCTTGACCTATACCTCAACGAGACACCTTTCTTCAAATATACTTTAAGGATTTACCACCATATATCACAAGTTGGATGTCATAGGATATGTTACCCCATTTTCTATATGGGCTTTTAGAGGATATTTTAAAATTTGATTGTCATCTCAACCCCTACGATTCCTGTCACATTGATCATTTTTCATCTAAGGTATATGAATCTATATGTAATTCATGAATGTATCATTGGTTTGATGACACCTTTCCTTAGCCATCTAGGACACTATGTGTAGGAAGAAGTTCCTTTAGCTACCACATTTAGTTGGATATGTATGATCCATGTGTACATAATATTATGTCCAATGTCTACTATTTTTATTGTGTTCACTTATACACTATGTTCTAACTATTGATTGATTTACTATAAGTTTTAATCTGAGTTATTCCATAGTGTTTCATAATTTTTCTCAGAGAAGTGTGTCATCTTGATGGTTTGGATATATTCTTGGTGATTTGAGTAGGTACTATACATTGATCTTATTGTACCCCTTAATTCCTTTAATCAAAATTTATCCCATGTCTCTCTTAACAACACATGTGAAGGCCTTCTAATTGGATATTTTTAAGCTCTAAATGAACTTCCTCAAAAATAAGAAACTAAATATACCTACTTAAATTTATTGATAACATTATTCATAGATTTAAAAATAATTTTCACTACCTTAAAGGTTGATAGATATTTCCGAGCTCATGTTCATTTTCCCTCTTTATATGAACATTCTTACTTATATTAGAGATATATAATATAATTTTGATTAATTAGGATTCTTACTTATATTAGAGAAGTATAATATAATTTTGATTAATACTCTAATTAGTTTAACATTATTTTTACTCGCATAAAAATAAAACTTGATGAAAACCTAACCGACCATAGAAATTTATTTGACTACCTATTAAAATCTAATTTGGTGGCTACTATAAAATTTCAATCGACCTATTAAAATTTATTTTCCCGCCGATATTCTCCTTGCCAGGTCTAGTATAGAGTTTGGTGCTCCTTCTCTGCTCATAATTTTTATGATTTCGCTGTAGATTCCATACCCTTCTTTGACATTCAATTCTTCTATCCACTCTACTAGATTTTTAACCCGAACTTATTATATCATATCTTGGGTCACTCTTTTTTTATCTTTATTTGAAATCTTCTTCTCCTGATTTGGGGCTTTCACTATAATTCAGAGCAGAAAACATGTTCAAGAACTCCGAATTTGGCTATATTAAACTATATTAATTTGTCATTGTCCTTCAGCCTTTACCTGCTCGCCTTCATCCAAGAGGCTTGATTGATATTGCCACTACGGTGAAAATCCCGCCAGTCAAGTAGAAAAATAGACTGGTCTTCGTGGGATGGATGGCTAGGATTGCTGGCTTCACCAAAAAATGAGGTAAGGATTGATGGATTGAGGAATGAATAGATAAATAGGATGTTCTAATGTGGTCCGATTAGTAAGTATTAGTAATTAGTCGAGCTTCATCTATTTTATTTGTGTTTTCGGTGGTTATAGCTTCTGCATATGCACATTCATACTCTTCTTGGGCTCTGCTACAACCTCTTCATGCCTTCGAAATTTTGCCTATAGAGTATTAATCTTAATGCAGAACTGATTCAACCATCCAACCTGGGTGTTAGCTGCCCAACTGGATAAATTAGGGGCATTGACCTAGCATCGGTGGGATTAACCTTTCCATTCCTTAGTGCTTTAATCTGTTGGGGGTTAATGTTACTAGGTCGGCTTGCTAATCATTTCGAGTTCTCCAATAAATTTGATACAAGGGTTTCCACCTTCATGTACTATCCCTCATCTTCTTGGATTTCCATATGAGGGAGCTGGACGAAGCAGATATCTAGACCCTGTGAGAACTTTATGCATTCAGGACTAGATAACATCCATTTTCATGTAATGAATGCAACGGTGAATCCATGGTGTGCCGAGAGGTGCTGGGCGAACTCAGTGAATGGGATAAGATGGCCCATTCCTCTGCTGGGAAAAATGGTGACATGAGGCTTTTGGCTTCCCATTCTCATTGCACTTATCTTCACAGGATAGCACTGCTGTAGCTACACTTCACGACAGTTTCCTGCCATTAGCATTTAGCATGGATCCATGTATCATCCGCATATGGATATAAAATTGCACCCTTAGAGAACTTCGATAGGGAGAGTCTGTATGGATACGCTTGACAGGTATTTTTCTGATCTTATTTCTATGATTTTTATTGTTAAAATCAAAGGATTTAAACTTGTATGCTGAATTTTTCTCATCTTATCAATAAACTTGTTTGTCTCAACTTAATTTGTTTCCTCTTTGACTTGCCAAAAAGGAATGTCATGCAATACCTGACTACACCCTACCTCTTCTCTAAACAGGTCGATCTCCCATTACTTATAACAACTTGGAATTATTCCACTCAAACGGTCTCTATGAATGACACACAAGAGATACGAATCTATTTAGGCTATATGGCTTATTCCGGGGTTCTGGCCAATCTAAAAAGGTTTTTTTTTTTCATTGTGGAAATGCTCTTTGAATTGGAATATGAGAAAAATAAGCATGACCAGAAAGGTATTTTGCCTAAGAATTCTCGGGTAACTTAATCTCCAGGATTTTCTGAGATAGCCTTCATTGTTACTCGCACATGAGAGCTTTCCAGCCAAAACTTCAACCTTTCGAGTCATCTAAAGATATCTTTGCATTTATTCTCATAGCTGCAAATCAAATCCAAGATGTGTGTGCTTGATGTATCTTCTAATGGCTCGAACCTCCATATTTATAAAGCCTTTCCTAGGGCTAGAATAGCCCTCACAAGGCTGACTTGAGCTAGGTTGGCTGACTTGATTCTTGGGAGTCTTCTAGACTCTTTTATATACTAAAATAATTTTATTTTCTCGATACAAGTGATAAAGACTGAAACTAGTTACATTTTCCAACACCCTTTGCATTTGAGCTTTGAAGGCTTCATCAAATATTGCATTTTGTGATTGCGGACTAGGCTTAGGTAGAAATATTGCCCCCTTTTTTTTTGGTTTGTATGATAAATTTAGGTTTTGTTTATCTTGCTTTTCTTTCTCTTGAAATGTCTTTTTCTCTTCAGGTTTGCAATCTTTTCAATACCTATTTTTCATGTTTTTTGTTGACAAAATAACTATCTCGTTCTTTGGTTGATTTCTATGTGAGTTTGGCTTTTTCCTACTAACTTTCTGGAAACCAACTTGAGACATGACTTTTGGATTTGGTGGAGTGACAATGTTGGTTAGCACTAAGCTTCTCTCTTCTTTTGATTGCTTTATCATCACATGGCAAGTTCCAAACTTGCAACTAGAAGTTCGGTTTCAAAGCAAAATTTGCATTTGAAGGTGTTAATCCAAAATATATTTACAATTATAATATCCTATGCTTAAGATCACCCTCTTTGGAAACCCTTTACTTAGATCTCGTCTTGCACATAATCTGGATTAAGAGAGGAATCCCTTTTGTCTTCAACAAATGAATGGGTAGATTTGGAGGTCTTGATCATACTAGATTGGTAGTATATGTGTCTTTCGGGATTGAATTATGGAAACTAGGGCTTCCCAGTTCTATTAAATTTGCAAATTAATGCATTTTCCTTGTGATCCTCCAAGGATTCTAGAACACCGTTTGAATATACGATTGTCCTAAAACTTATTTTGCAAGACACATTTTTAGACGACTTTCAAAGGTGAGAATGGCCTTCACTATGATTGTTCACATCTCTAAATGACCTTGAATGTGTTGAGAAATTTACAAAGCCTCCAACATGGGGCTCAATAGGGCCCCTTCTCGTGTCATGCACCATACCGATTGCTACGAGCAAAATTCTGGTTGTTGATGAGATTTTTTTTGATAAATGCTTCTTATATCCTAATGTGGCAAGCATGCACCTTTCATATATAAGAAAATTATTTGTCGAATCAAAGTCAGATTACAACATTCAACTACTCAAGCTTCTGTGGCCAAGTAGCCATGAATGAGGGGTATCTATTTTCGGCAATGTTACCTAATGCCCAACTCCAACTGTTTTCACTTGCATTGGCACAAACACGAGGATGAGCACAAGTAGAAGTGTATTGTTGGAGAGGCTTCAACCTTGTGGGGGAAATATTAAAACTCTGCTTTCATTGACTCAACAAGCCACTGTTATTCATTGCACCCCTCTCTAAACAACAATTTACGGAGAGCCCAAATTAGGAGCTTGTGAACAGGAATCCTCCATAGGCTGCGCATTTGTAGATGTCTTCACTTTGTTTATTAGGAAATATGTAAACACTCCTCCATCTTGAGTGGGAGTTTTTTCTTATTTCTTAGCTATTGACAAGCACTCAAAGAGGTTTGCCTGTGGGTTTTTAGAAACACTTGCCTCTTGTTGCCACCAATTGCCAATCCTATTTTTAGCCTTATGATTAACAACCATGCTCACAAAATTGTCCACAATAATTTCTTTACACAGTATTTTGGTAGGCTAATTCCTTGGCTTGCATGGTTTTCAATTGCCCAACCTACTAGGTTTATAACACCTTATGTTGTACTCAAAATTTCCTATTGTTCTATCAAACTTTCCTATTGTGTTGTCAAAATTTTGCATTGTTTGAGAAATCATCAGTAAGATGACCATATATTAAAGTCTTTCATTTATTTGTTTTGTTTGTTTATGGATTACTTTGGTATTTCTATATTCCATCTACCTAATTTTTAGTCTACATCATTGTGAAGACTATCCAATAGTGCTTGAAGTTCAAAATGTATTTCTAAAAGGTTGTCAAGATTACTTTTAAACCAAGTAAATTATAGCTGAATTAACATGTAGATTGTAGCTAGCTTCTAAAACACATTATTGAATGGCTACTTTAAAACTAGTTAAACTAAAGATGCCACTATAAGAACCATTGGTTAAATAAGAGATCTGTCTTACCCCATATGTCTCTATAGGGAGCTTTAATATTGTATGCTATGAAGAAATAAGATATTATGTGGTTGTTATCAACTAAATGAGATAAATATCAAGAGTGGAAATCCGTCATTGTTGGTAGGTGTTATATCTGACTAGATGGAAGGAGCTCAAGCATATATTATGATTGATTTGAGTTTTAGATATTGCTAAATTTGGATAAGGTTGGGTATTTCCTTGGACTCATTTATTTCTTAATGGATTGGTAATATGCCCTATTGATAGGGGAAAATGTCTTCTCAAACAGCAACAAGATTTAATCGTTGATAACCAGCTTCAATGGGTTTTAATGGTTGAGATAAATACAATAGACTTCACTAGATCATAGCATCACAAACTATATTAACTGCAGAGAAAGAAAGGCTAAGTTAAATGATAGAAATCGAAATAACTAATCTATACTAAATTGATAAATGGAAATAGATGTCATCCTAGTATGCAGAAGAATAGATGCATGTACAGAATTGATTTTAGAATCATGAAAAATGGCAAAAAAATTCACCCATAGTAGAATATTAAGACAGATGTTACACCATTTTTTGGTCATCTAACCTACTATCATTAGATGGACCCAATTACACCATGTAAGACCAATTTTACCCTAAGTTAAATTGCTTTCACTATGTAAAATAACTTAATAAAACACATTTATTAAGTTGTTTATGGTCTAAACAGGAAACCCCGAAGGGAAATATTAAACAAATCTATATTTGTTTGATTTCCCTCATGGAATAAATGATTAAACAATAATTTAATTATTATTCCTGGTCATTTTTAACCCAAAACAAAGAAATTAATTAGATAAATCCTTATTTATCTTATTATTTTCTAGGAATAACTATTTTAATCTTATTTAAATAATATTCCTTGTTAAATATGACTAAATCACCCATAAATAATTAAATAAATCATTATTTATTTGATTATCTTTCAACCATTTCCTTAAAGTGATAAATAAATCATTTATTTATTTATTATTCACAAATAAAGGGATTTGACCCAAGTCAAATACTTTTTCCCTCCAACAAATATAATAAAATATTCCATAAAAGGTAGATCTAGATTTGGTTAATGTTATTTTAATCATGCACCAAGATCTAGAATGACCCAATATTTTGTTATAAATAGGAGGGTTTCTCCTACCATTCTTCACCTTTTGTTGCCTATTAGATCACTCTGGATCTATACTCTTGGTCCGACTTTGAGCCATTATCATTGTCATATTTTCCATTATTTGCTGTGTGAGTTCCCTTTGAGTTCTATCTTTGTCTGGGTTTTCTACACCAACAGGAGAGAGAAATGCTAGATCTGAAGTGCTGAGGACTTCCAAGAACCCATCCCATTGAGGAGAACTAGAAACACCTTCTTGTTTTCCTCCCAGGTGCCCTTAATACAAAAATTATTTCAAAAATATTGTTCTTGTCTTGTCTATTGGATGTATGGAGCAAAACCTTATTTTTACTGCTTAATGTCTCTTTATGCATAAATCTGGATTTTTGCAGCACTTGTCTTAATCAACTAACTGCAGATCTGAAGATATTGGCAGCCATATTTGATGTTAGGGCTATAAGTTATGCGTAGCTAAAGTGGTCTTTTTTCGTACACTTTGACAAAAGATTCATACTAACCACTGGTGACTCCACACGGGTTTTCAATTACGACCACTGTCATTTTTCATATTCCTACATATCCAGCTACTTCAGAGCCTAGGGTTTCTTTTCAGCTTTTTGTTTTTCCTATTTTTATGTTGTTTTTCACCTATAAAACACTAAAACATTAAAATTTCTAACTTCCGTGTGTTTCTGGACCTATTGCGCAGGTGACAGACATCAGCCACAACTGAGACGGCAAATTTTTTGGAAATCTGCCGTCGGGACACCCGGAGCTTCAGGTCGCACTTTTCAACCTAGAAACTGTGACCTAGCCTCCAGGTCGCACTTTTCAGCCCATTATCTGCGACCTGCACAGAAAATAGGTCAGAACCTGTGACCTGCCAGTTTTTCTGCTATTTTTCTGCAATTTTTCTGGGTTTTTCTGAAGCTTCTGTCAGGGTTTTCCAGCCTCTGTCTCAGCCCGTTTAGACCTGTTTCTGATTTTTTTTGCTCATCTAAGTGAGAACATATCCCCCTAGGGCTTCAGTACCCTCCACTTTTGGTGGAAGAGTTTTAACTATTTCAGGTGTCTGATTTTTCAGAGTTTCAGCCTCCCCTTTTTCAGATATGATACCTCCTTTTCAGACCCCTTTTAATCAGCTCTTCTCCCTTTCAAATCACCTCCTGAATTTTTTTTTGGATCTATATTTAGGGCCTCCTCCTTGTCCCTTTTGCTTTTTGCTGATTTCCTCCTTTTTTACAGCCACCTTGCCTCTGCCTCTTGGCTGTGTTCTGCACCTCTTTTCAGCGGATTTCTCCTTTAGATCCCTATCCCTCTCAACCTTAGATCTATTGGCCTCTTTTTAGTGTGTTTTGACTAGATTTTTTCCCTCTTTTCGAATATTTTTGAGAGCCCCACCTTTTTGGGTTAGATCAATGCATTGTTAGCTGTTAATTTTTCTGTTATTTCAGCATTATATATTGTTCTCTGCAGATTTATTTTTAGTTACGCAGCACACTTTTTATTTTTTCTCTCAAAACATCTGGGTTTAAAAATTAAAATTAACGCACGCCACACACTCACCCTAAGCGAAGAAGAGCTTGGTTAACACCGCCAGGCAAAGACTTTAAAAAATTGTAAAATCAATTGACACTGCACCTTTTTGCCCTTGTTTCGTCATTGTAATCACTTGATTCTGCACCTCCCTGCCTTTGTTGGTCATTCTTCTTCCCCTTGTGCCGTGTTTGTGTTGTCACCATTGCGCCCCCCGATGCACATCCCGGAGAATTCTTGGCCTTCACCCTCAGTTTCCGGTCGGTCGACCTACTCCTTCCCGCCGTCGTCAAGTAGTCCTCCTCCGAGTCCGCACTCCGACTCCTCTTATGATTCATTGGGTTCTCCTTTTACTTTTGGTTCTCCCCCTGTCACCTTCCCTATGTCTGGTCCAGGGCCTAACGCTAGCGGCAATCCTGGCCCTAATGCCGGGACTACTACTAGCGGAACCGCCACAGGAACTACCTCGGCTGCACCCTTGCTCCCTTATATGGCAGGACTTAGCCTCCCCGATTTCAATCAGTTGATCAATGACCCTATCCGCCATGATGTTGGTTGGCCTGCTATGCCGACCAAGCTCCCCTTCGACATTCCCAAGTTTGAAGGCCTTGCTGGAGAAGATCCAACCAACCATATCCGATCTTTCCACATGTGGTGTTCCTCCAATTCCATTACCGATGACTCCATCCATCTTCGGTTGTTCCAACGCATGCTTATAGGCGAAGCTTCTAAATGGTATGTTGATCAGACCACCTCTTCCCATACCACCTTTGTGACAATTGCCTAAGCCTTTTTATCTTACTTCCAGCTCCCTCTCCGATACGACACTGGTACCGAGCTTTTGACTTCTTTCTGTCAATCCTCTTCAACCCGCCTTTCCACTCATGTCCAGGAATGGTGGAGAAGAAGGAGCTTATGTCGAGCTCCCACCTTTTAAGATCAGGTTTACATGGACTGGTTCCTTCGCACTTTATTACCTCCCATTGGAAAATATGTCGCCTCCCATTTCCCTCAAACCGAAGAAGCCGCCCTCCAAATAGCCTTGAAATATGACCTGATCTACGCTCAGTTTGGTTATGTTTATACCGTCCTTCCTGACCTCCCCAGGCCCGGTGGCGCCCCAGGGGCATCTCATTTCGCCGACAGTATCGTTGGAGCCCTTTCTCATCCGTATGCTCAACCTCCTATGGGCTATGGTCTCCCCCCGGGAGGGGCCAGCACCTTTAGCACTTTTCCCCCTCCAGGTAGCATGTATCTAGGATACGGCATGCCTCAGAATTTTTCCCAGTCTCCTGCTTACCTCAATGTTGCCCAACCTAACCATTATCCTTATCGACAGCCTGGTGCTCCAGCTCCTCCAGCATTTGCACCTCCACCTCCCTTGCCTTCTCAACCCCAGCAACAGCACCTACAGCCCCCTCCAGGGCACGTCTTTGCACAGCAGGGCGCGACTAATCCCCCTTCCTCTCAAAGAAGGCAGAGAGGCAATAAAAATCAATCTTCCCCTGGTACTCATGGACCCAATCCTCAAGGTCTTGACCCTAACACTGCTAACCAGCAATAGGGCACTCAACCCAAGCCGGACAGGCCTATTCGCACAAATAAGCCTTGTTTGTGTTGTGGTGTTTACGGTCATTACACTCACGATTGTCCCCTTCTACCACAGATGCGGTAGATGTGGGAGTCTCAAGCCACATTGCAAGGACAACATGCATCCCCCCATGCTCCCCCTAATATGCCCACCACTCAACCAGCTGTGTTTACCGATCCTTTTCCCCAGCAAGGATTCGTGGTTGCCCAACCACCTGACGGACAGGTCGCCACTCAACCTTCCCCTTCTGGTTCCTCCGATTACCAGATCCTCATGATGAACTCTGATCCATCCCCAACCATTGACCTTAACCTTCAAACGCGGTCTCGCCAGTACCCCAAGCCTCCCTCTCAGTCTGCCTCCGATTCCCCTTCTTTAGGTTCTACCGAGCCTCTTTCGACATCCAATGGTCCCTTACATATCCCTCAACCCAAGGTTGAGGTTCATACCAAGATTCCTAAGGGACCATTATGCCAAAATTTTGCTCCTGGTCGAGCTGCTCATTCGTTTAGCATAGTAGATGATTTGGTGCAGTCTCCTGCTGCCATTTCCACATTGGAACTCCTCCAGTCGTGCCCTTCCCAAAAGAAGGCTCTACTATCTGCCATGGGCGTTGTAGATCATGCTGATGACCAAATGATTGTTTTTTATGCCCATCAATCAGAACATCCTCCCCTTCCTGCTTCTGTAGCCTTCCAAATCCCAGTCAAAATCCGGAACGCTAACGTTTCTCGGTGTATAATTGATGAGGGGGCATCCACCTATGTGATGTCTGCTTCGGTTTGGAAGAAACTCGGATCTCCTGAGTTGGCCCCTTCCACGATCACCCTTCGAGCGTGGGATGGCCACACCTCCCAACCCATTAGCCTCTTCCGTAATTGTCCTATCACTCTTGTGGGCAAGACTGTTTGTGTTGATGTTGAAGTCATAAACGCCCCTCGGGATTACAACATTCTCTTGGGGCGAAGCTACACCTATGCCATGTCTGCTGTCCCATCCGTGGTTTTTCGCAAGATGTCTTTTCCTCACAATGGAAAGATAGTCACCATCGACCAGTTGACTTATCATGAGCCAAAGTCTCAGACCTCCCTTGAGACGACCATCTCTTTTGTAGCCAATAAGTAAACTGTCGATTCCTTGACCAGTGTCTCTCCCGACGTCTACAAAGACTCCTCTTTTCTTGGAACTTTCCCTAGTCTCCCTCCTCCTCCCATCTCATCTCTGATCCCAGCTTATCGAATGTTTGCATGATGCAATCGTCTCGCGCTGCCCTTAAGAAACCCGCTTCGGCTAGTCAGCAACCTCCGACTCAAACTCGCCCACTGCAACCTGCTCCTAGCCATTCATCTCAGCCAGTCGGACCTCCTCCTTCTGGCCCTTCTCCTACAACTGTTATCCCTGAACCCCTCTATCGTCCTGGGTCAGTTCCCCCAGGCCTCAACCATCTCGGAGCCGTCCCTCCTGGTCATTATCTCGCTGGTCAGATACCTTTCCTGGCTCCCCCTTCCGGATTCTATACGGTCCCCGTCATGGCCACCCTCTCTCTCCCCAACCTGACCCTAGGCATACCCGTCAGGTACCTTGACCCTCCAATCGCTACCCCACCTGGTCACCCCAAACCTTATCTTGCTTTGACACCAGTTCAACTGGTCCCCCTCGCTTCCTCTGTTGCCATGATACCCCTAGCACCTCCCCAGGACCCTGCCCCTGTGGTGACAACTCCAGGAAAGAAAGGCAAAGCTCGCAAGGGGGCATCCAAAGACAAGGCCACCCCGACTGACCCGGCTCCTCCTCCACCTGCAAAGCCTTGCACCTTGTGTGATGTCGTCGGTCACACCACCCATACCTGTCCTGAGTTGCCCCGTATTCAATCCATGGTTAAAGTCGTGTTCCCTGAGTCTACGGTCGCTGACCCCTCTATTATGTCCTCGTCTATAACCAAGAACCCAAATATTATTCGCACCAACAAACCCTGTGCTTTGTGCGGTATCCATGGCCATTACTCCCACCATTTTCCTCACCTGACGCATTACCGCGCCTCTTTAGAGGTAGTTCGAGAGTATGAGGTTGAGAAAAATTAGTCCGCCTCTCCCATACTTGCGCAGTATGCTTCAGGTCAGCTTGAGGATCCCCTTGCCCCCATTGACATCCCCCCCTTGATGTCCATATGACAGAGTCTACTACCACCATTCTCTACCTATCATCCTCTGTGAGACCCTTGGAGAACATTCCCTTTGAATTCTCCCCTGTTGTTTCACCCAGTCTCCCTTCAGCAACCACCCTGGGCTCAACATCATTTGACCATTTGTTTATCTGTCCTTTTGTCATTCCCTGTGACGATCTGTATGTGAGCCTTTCTTCCTCTACATATGATTTAGGTAGCTTTTCCGCATCATGTGGTTTCCCTTCCACTCGTCATCCCCTCTTTTCCTGTCATGATGCCCCCTTGGAAGCCTTTTCCACTCATGACCTCATCCTTCCAGCCCATAAACGGGATAACACCACCCGTATCTATGTTGACCTCCGCAGCCTGAGTCCCAGCCATACCTCCTATAGCCCTCATATACCACCATCTAGTTCATATCTAAGTCATAGCCATCCTGCCCATCACACTCCCTCCTGCAGTTGCCGCTCGATGTCTACTATACACTCACGCTGCCATCATCGTTCCTCCTCCTCCCATTTTTTGTCTCGTAACACTATTCCGCAGGACCTCCCGTCCCCACCCTATATCGGTTACGCCAATGGTGCAAGTCGTTACTCCCGGAAACTAGCCTCGGCAGGTTGGGCCATTTTCACCCCCTTGCATGCCCTTGTTCTCTCGAACGGGGTCTACATTGGTCCTGCCACCAATAATCAGGCCGAATATGATGCAGTGCGTGGTCTTTTAGTCGATGCCCTCTCTCATCGCATCCTCCATCTGCATGTTTGTTTAGATTCCCTACTTCTGGTCATGCAACTAAATGGTGTCTATCGTGTGCATAATCCTGTGTTGTTTAGATGATATTTACGAGTGAAACTTTTGATATGTGAATTTGAAACCATAACTTTCAACCATGTACCTCGAGAAAAAAATCACTATGTAGATAGCATTGCAAACCATGTTCTAGATTGGAATTTATCACACGCATTTTATACAAGACAATAACATTCATAACCATTAAAAAATATGCATATCCATAATATGTGTCATAAAACATGTGTTTAGAGTCCATCTACTCGGATACATATGACATGCCCATAGCATGTTACAACAAACTCAAAACTGGGGGCACCACCTGTCCCTACATACACACTAGGGGGCACCACCTATCCCACACCTAATCACTCTCTGGCGGATCCTGAGCCAATGGCTCTGCTCCTGCAGCTTGTAGATCACGTATCCCCTGACCGGCCATCTCCATGCGCCGCATGACACCTCGCCATTCCGAGGGTAAACCAATACATGGCTCTATGTACTGGTCGTCTAAGTCTTGCCACCCATGCTTTGAAACACCGGTCAGCAACCTCTCGCATCTACGGCGGATGTCCTCTAGGAGGGTGGCCGCATCCTCATTATGCATTGCTCTCGATCCACTCGGGCCTGCAACTCCTGATGCTGCCGATCGTCCCATATATCCGGTCAGTTTTACCGGAGCTATATCTGCATACCAAAAGTACATGAATCAGTACCCTATCTACTATTCAATAAATTTAACATGCCCAAAAAAGAGTAGTCACTTGTCACTTACCATCGGGTCCCCATACTCGACCAGGCGGAAGTGGTAGGTCCAGATCCCCACAATAACTCATCCCACTATAGGGATAGTCATCTATGTATAACGGCATCTGATCCCAATGGGCAAAGAACTCAGGTCCAAACACCCGTCTGACCGCCCCTCCTCCTCCTCTGCACAGTAGTCACCCCCACCGGCGCATCTTGGGCTCTCTCGGGCCCCCATCTGGGAGCTGTATACGAGGTCGTAAGGTCGGGATATCCTCAAAAAAGAAGGAGCACAATAAAGTCCCATACGAGCAATCGTGGTTCACTTTCCGCTTGCAAAGCGACAGCTGTCGTTTTAACGACACCAACATCATTTGGGCCCACCCATAGTAGGTCCCACTCAACACACTCTCCACAATCATCATCTGCCCCCTAGTGATGTCATGGAGCGCCTGGTTGCCCAGGATCCGCAGCACCACTGCAGCCACTGCATGAGTCTCTAATCTCTCTAAGTCCCCGATTGGTATCCAAGTCCCTTTGACTTAGAGTCCCGGTCGACAATGTCGCTCCACAAACTCCATGATGTTCTGCCCTCGCGGTAGCACTGGCTATGTATTTCCCACCATCCCAAGTGGCGGGAGACCAGTCAGGAAATATAGATCCTGGACTTTCAATTCAATCCTGTGCCCCTGCACTACAAAGACCTCATGATCTGGATCCCAATAACTGACAATCCGGGCCAACAAGGGCTCCCGAGCTCTCATCAAAGGGTTCTCCAAAAACTTAAGAAACTCAAATCTGGCCAATACACGACGGACACCCTGATCTGCCTGGATCTCTAACCATAATGTACCCAGGTCTCTCTCTCTCCATTTGACCCGTATATCTACCATATCTGCACAAACACATCATCTTTGTCAGTATACAAATAGGAAACACTGTAACCAATCACAAAAACCAAAATCTCAGCCCTACAACAGCACTGAAATCTCATTCATCCTCCAGGTCGCATTTTTTTGCCCAATCCTGGGACAGGTCACAATTTTTGGCCCAAAAAGTGTGACCCAGCCGTAGAGGTGAAAGAGGGTTTGTTCCTGAGATTCTGGGCCCTAATATGAACTTTCAATCCATCAAAATGAAAGAGTAAGGTTAGGCCTCTAACCTGCAACTGACGGATCTCGATTCCAATGGTCGGTTTGTCTGCTATGCTCACCGCAAGATTTAGGGCCTTCTCTCCTCTCTACATTCACCATAGCAACACTAGCAAATGAGTGAATTTGGAGGGAAAACTGCCTTATTAAAAGAGAACCCTTGTTTTTTCTTTCACTGTGCACTACACACGCTCGGATTTGACAAACCATACCTTGTTGAAACTCTCCTTAGAATATAAAGATGGGTATCTGGTAGTTTTTTGTGATTTCATACTTCCTGGGACACATTTTGTCCCGATGGAGGTCCCTTCCTCCCCAAAATCGAATTTCCTCACTCTCAACACTTGTACTTGGGGCACCACTTTGCCTCCATACTTGTCGTTGTTCGTGTCGATTTTCGTCATGAGCTACCATCTTGTACTCATGTTTTCTTGAATTTCTGGGACCTTTTCGTAAGCGACACCATCGTCCCTTGTTTAGAGCATCCAAGTTGAGTCATCATCACATTCATGGAGTCTATCTCGAGTCCCTTTGTACCCCACTATAGTCCTCCATCCTTCATTGCTTCGTCTCTCTCTTGTGTTGCACATTATGGCCGTCAGTCCCACTGTCCCCTATCCCTTATGATATTGTGCAGTCGCTGCCATGTGATTCATGCCCTTTATGCTCTAGCAAGGGAAGTTGTCCATTCGCTATTTAGTCCCCTCCATTCCATCATCATCATTGGTATTAGTCTGTCCGTCGCGCTACTATTTTCTCTCGTGCCTTAGTTGAGGATCTCTCATTGCCTCACCTATGGTGGACCTCCTTTTGTCGACATCATCTCCTTCATTCCAGAAGACAGGTCTAGAGGGTAGTGTACCTTGTTTCCAGCTTCCACTCTTGTTCGGTGCCTCGGATCAGGCAAAGGGATCTCTCATTTCCCTTTGACTTGATTGTTTCTCCACTCCAGCTCCTTTCAGCATGATCGAGATCCGTATGCTTGATGGTTCAGTGATGCAGAAGCAACTATTGGTGATGCTCGGGTGTGTGTGAGATGTCTTAGCCCTCATGAGGGGGTGGCCCTGCAGGTAGCCCCCCACATACCTGAATGACCTCTTCATTGCAGCCTTCGATGCAGCTCCATATATTTGATGATGTCGTCCTTAGCCGCTTGCAGCACCTCTTTGATTTGCATATATCAGTCAGATTTTCCCCGCTCATAGGGGGCATTTGGGTTGTCTTTGTATCTCATGTACTCAGATATTATTGTATAAGTCCTCACTGTTATCCCAGGCACAGCATGTATGTGGGATCCCTCATTATATTTTTATTTGGCTCATGTTTATGCTGGTTGTACTTTATGGTTCGGTCCCTTGTTTACTGGACACACTATTATTTGTACTTTGTCTTGGCGGGCATAGGTATGCCTCCCCTGCCACCTTTAGCACAGGTACCCTTTCATAAAAAGTGACTTGTTGCACCTGCAAGTCTCGTCTCCTCAGGGTCTAGTTCTTCAGCACATTAGTCTACCTTACATTTCTCTCTCTGACTTCCCTTTTGATGTCTGGTGATTGAGTTCTTACAACGTACTTCGGTCATACGATTTGATCCTAACACTTGCATGCTGGGGGGCAATCTGTTACACCATTTTTTGATCATCTAACCTACTATCATTAGATGGACCCAAGTACACCATGTAAGACCAATTTTACCCTAAGTAAAATTGCTTTCACTATGTAAAATAACTTAATAAAACACATTTATTAGGTTTTTTATGGTCTAAACCGGAAACCCCAAAGGGAAATATTAAACAAATCTATATTTGTTTGATTTCCCTCATGGAATAATTTATTAAACAATAATTTAATTATTATTCCTGGTCATGTTTAACCCAAAACAAAGAAATTAATTAGATAAATCTTTATTTATCTTATTATTTTCTAGGAATAATTATTTAAATCTTATTTAAATAATATTCCTTGTTAAATATGACTAAATCACCCATAAATAATTAAATAAATCATTGTTTATTTGATTATCTTTCAACCACTTCCTTAAAATGATAAATAAATCATTTATTTATTTATTATTCACAAATAAAGGGATTTGACCCAAGTCAAATACTTTTTCCCTCCAACAAATATAATAAAATATTCTATAAAAGGTGGATCTAGATTTGGTTAACATTATTTTAATCATGCACCAAGATCTAGAATGACCCAATATTTTGTTATAAATAGGAGGGTTTTTCCTACCATTCTTCACCTTTTGTTGCCTATTAGATCACTCTGGATCTAAACTCTTGGTCTGACTTTGAGCCATTATCATTGTCATATTTTCATTATTTGCTGTGTGAGCTCCCTTTGAGTTCTATCTTTGTCTGGGTTTTCTACACCAACAGGAGAGAGAAATGCTAGATCTGAAGTGCTGAGGACTTCCAAGAACCCATCCCATTGAGGAGAATTGGAAACACCTTCTTGTTTTCCTCTCAGGTGCCCTTAATACAAAAATTCTTTCAAAAATATTGTTCTTGTCTTGTCTATTGGATGTATGGAGCAAAACCTTATTTTTACTGCTTAATGTCTCTTTATGCATAGATCTGGATTTTTGCAGCACTTGTCTTGATCAAATAACTGCAGATCTGAAGATATTGGCAGCCATATTTGATGTTAGGGTTATAAGTTATGCGTAGCTAAAGTGGTCTTTTTTCGTACACTTTGAAAAAATATTCATACTAACAACAAAGTAATAGACCTGGACAACTAAAAGAAATTCTTACTAAGCATTAAAATTTAAAAGCCATCGATTCATTTCCAAAAGGATGGTCACTTGAATGTTATCACTTAGCATCCGTGGACAGTACAGTAGTGCTAGAATATAAAGTTTGATGTGGAATAAAGTCACCATAGTGATGGAATAAAGTAGGATTCATAGCATAATGGAATATTGTCCCATATATGCCCAAATCTTGAAAGTGGTCTCTTAAAAAATTCCATTTTCAGTGTCCTTTTATTTCAACATTGAATTCCTTTCCAAATAAGAGACAACATAAAATATGTAAAGTGTTGCTCATAACAAGGTCATGAAAAATGGCAAAACATTTCACCCATAGTAGCTTATTAAGACAGAGTAACGGACTTGGACAACCAAAAGAAATTCTTACTAAGCATTAAAATTTAAAAGCCATTGATTCGTTTCCAAAAGGATGGTCACTTGAATGTTATCACTTAGAGTCTGTGGATAGTACAGTAGTGCTAGAATATAAATTTTGATGTGCAATAAACTCACCATAGTGAGTTAGGAGTGGCAGGTGCAGGGGTGGCTATTTACAACCCTAGAGGACCACAATAATTTACTTATGCCGGGGGATTGGGAGAGACATCCAAAAATCACACTAAAACCATAGCATTGTTTTAAGGTCCTATGTTGTGTGCAAGGCAGGTCAAAAAATTGGTGGTAATTGGAGATTCCATGGTGGTAATTCAAGAAATAATCAAGCATTCAACAACAAGACCTTCCAACCATGTCCAGATTGCAAGACCTTCCAACAAGAGATTCCAACGATGCTTGAACGAAGTCAAATAGACGTCGTGTGAACTAGATGTTCTTCAATAGGTCTGCTAGATATATTCACTGTAAAATAAACTCAATACTGTTCCTCTCAAGACTTCTCTATAATTTTATTCCGAAAACAAATATCTGCAGGTCTGAATTTGTCTTCAAAACTGCCACTATAGATCCGAATTACAAGACTGTTGCAAGGTCACATATTTCACCACAGGTCCGAATTAGAAGGGTCTGGGTTGTAGAGAAGAGTCTCAGGTACGAGCTTTTTGAAAGGCCGAAGTTACAGGCCTGTGAGGGCCGAAATTTCAGGCTTTAATAGGGCTGAAATTTCAGGCCTGAATCCAGTTCCGAAAATTTTTATTTCTAGAGGTGCAAATAGGTCTGCAAGAGATATATCCTTCTAGCCCAAAACGTTTTAATTATGATTTCCCTTTTAATCTCCTTGGCCTCCTGTTTTATCTCTGAATTGTTGCTGTATTTTTCACCGAAATTTTCATTCCAAAATGATGAGCATGACTAGTTATTTATAGTTTTTTATGTATGAACTGAACAGTCATGTCTTTTGATTAAGGAGATGACATACTGATTTAAGCCGACTTGTGCATCATTTTTGGCATTTATTTAAACCAATTTTAAGACTGATACAGGGGGGGAATTTTATGGTTAAGTCTGGGCCTCAGCGCTTGATAGGAACACCATACAATATAGCGGTACTTATTGTATCTTCTGCTGTAGTGTAGACCTGTTTTAACACCTCCTTTGCTGAACACTTGATAGTTGTAGGGGATCAACAAAATTATATTATATCCCTACTTTGTGGCTCAAAGACTCTTTTTGCCATATAAAATTCTGCATGTCAAAGCCTCTTTGCTCGTTCACTTCCCACAGGACATTGTCAAAGCCTCTCAACCCTCCTGCATTCATTCAGATCACCAAACTACACATATGTTACCTGAAATAGTAGTGGCACTCTATACCACCACAAAAAAACATACATATACATAAAAAGAGATATTTTATTCCTGAGTAGTGGTCATTATAGGGCTCTAGTTAGCTGGATAAAATATGCATGTAGAATAGAAAAGGTAGATTTTCACCATGGAGTGTATTGTTGCCATCATTCTTAGGCAGCTGATATGTTTTCCCATTTAGTGTGAATTCTCCATCCTTGATATGGTTGCCTACACGACCCACCAAGGCACCAAAGTAAGGTCTATTGGAGCTCATGTTCTGCATTAATAAACAATCTCATATTCCCCATGGTAACACATAGATTTGAGATCCATTCCAATATGTGAGTAGAAACTGTAAATTTATCTTAAAATTCTAGCATATGATGGAAGTACTAATTTCCAAAGGGAAGTGCAAATACATACCATGTATGAGGCAATATTGTCATAGCCAAGAAGTACGTCTGCTAGATGGCCTGAATGCATAAATACCAATACTTAATGAGCTAGCTCCCTCTAAGTAAATGATGGTAAAGCAGTTGAAGGGTAGGGTTTAGGGATGATTACCTCTAGCATCAAGGAGAGCGAGGGAGATGAGGGTAGCTCCCCAGTTGGTTAGATTTATATACAGATCACCTCTGCGAAGTTGAAAGAAACTTGGGGCATTGATCTTTCTGTAGGGATGACCATAATGAGCCAACTTGCCTTTCCTTTCCAAATTTCTTGGATTCAATTCCCATTTGTGCCCTTGACTGCTAGCATGGAATTTGTAGAGGTGAATGAAAACCTGAATGCACCAAAAATGAAAGATAATGGATGACACTTTCACCATCATCGATTTATTTATTGATCAAGGGATGGATGGATAAGCTAAAGCAAAACATTCAATGATACATATAGAGAGACTCACATAGTCAATACTAGACTAGGGTGTGTCTGTATGCCTTAAGATAAGGTCATGGTGTAAGACATAACATGGATTGTGTGCAACTATAGACAACCCATGCACTGTGGCTACCAAAAAATGTAATATTTGGAATCTAAACATGTTACATTTTTGAGTTTTTGTCTTATTACCCCAAATTTGTTTTTGGCAAAATCTTAATTTTGTTATTTAAAATGGAATTTTGACTACATATATGGATTCAACACCTTGATAAAACCCTAGTGTAGTACATTTTTGTTGTTTGTAGATTGAAGGACCTAAACTAATGCAACATGGTTTTGTGGATGCCATTTCTAAAGTTGGGCTGGCCAAATTCCTTTCTGACCTTTCTACCACCTATATAACCAAGTAATTTTCTATCACCTGTATAACCTTGCCTTTTTATAATAAGAAAAAGAGGTTCCTACACTCAAAGAATTGGCTTTTCTTGGCCATGGGGCAATTAGAATGTTGAAATTATATAACTTTTTGGATGATTAGAAGATCCAATTTTGCTATTGCTAGCCCGAACTAAGTTCAAATTGCAGTTTTGGGTGTAAATTGTTGGTCAGTTGAAACCCATTTATCAACTGCACTGTCTGAGTAAAGCTTAGATAATATCTAATATGAGGAGGCTGGACCTATTTCAGGCTATTGTACTCAAGCTAACGGTCAAACATAAGTTTATGCATATACATGTGGTTCAAGGTCTCCTTTTCCTCGCGTTATTCTCTATGAATTAAGGAATGTATGTTTCCAAGGAGGAACACCTGCTGGTCTAGGATCTAATACAACCAACAAGTTACTAGGAACACCCAACAGATTACTAGGATCTGATACATGCTTTATATTTCTAGGATCTAGTCTAGGAACACCAAAAAACGAGAGGTATATCCACAAACCACTCCAAGTAAGATATGGAAAGGGCTCTTGAAATGCCTCTGAATACCAAAGCACTCCAATGTTTATAGTGACATACTAATGTCCAATTCAAATGCTACCTAAGGATTTCACAAAGGTTCTAGTGCCTTTGTTCAAGGGTTCATTGTATGTTTCCAAGGGTTTCAAAAAAAAAAATTTCACTAGATATTAACAACCCTTATGATATTTTTTACCACCACCATTTCTGCCACAAAATTTCTGTAAGGTGAAGACACATGAAGATTTAAATTGGTTCCTGCTTGAAGGAAAGATGAACTGTTCTGATTGATGGGTATTTAGAGTTTTATTTTTGGCTATAATTTGGTTACAATGACCCTAGATGTAGTCACAAACAAGTAATAAATATTATTGTTGTTCACAAGGCTAAAAAGTTGTCTAAAATCCCTCAAATTATCCCACAACAAGCTTCCCAAAAACCCCACATCATTGTTGGAAACATTTGTTGATTACACTTGTATTTTTATACTTGTTTTCATTCTGCCCTATCTGTCCAAACATTGGTATCAGAGCCATAATCATGCTTTCATTAACCCTAGTTCTATTTGTTGGTGAACATTTACCACAGTTGGAGGTATCAACCATTGGAAAGACCAACACTATTGGGTTCCAAAGAACCACCAATCAAAGGATATATCTACTGTTGTATCTTCTATTTAGGGCTCTTCAGATGCTTCCATCGAATCTGCGATCATTTTCTTCTATATATCATCTTCATATTGCCTCATAATCCTACAAGAGTATGTTACATGACCTCACATCCTCCCAGCAAAAGTTGATCTTATATGCTGAGTTATATCTATGCTTAGATGGTGATATGTTTGCTTTGTTTGGAGACCATGGAGGATGAAAACATGCTACTAAAAACGGTTGTATTATAACAATATTATTGATGTCAAACTGTTCATGGAGGCTACCACCAAATACTGCAAATACTGCAATAAGGGAGACTTTCCCATGATATTTTTGGAACCTTAAAACCATGTTAAAATTGTTTGAAATATGAGCCCTAAAACTAAAAAAAATACTACAACAAAAAAACTAAAATGTGATGGAAGTTCTATTATATGACTTCTCTACTGCTGCTCATACGCTGTCTGAAATAATCAGGTTGAAATTTAGAACCTAACTATCGCTGGTCTAGTATGCAAAATCCAATTCCTGGCATGAGGCATATGATGAAGCCATTGGCTAGGTTACATGTTGGCAGTGTATGTTATGTTGATCTATTACTTTTTCTTTTGTTTAGAAACTGGGAACTTCACCACAACATCATACCAATATATAAAATCTGAATTAATTGTTGTGAGACAACTAGCATCTAGGATATTTGTTTTTATCCCATACTTTTCCATCAACATCTAAGTTGTATTTCCTGTGCATGTGTTGAATGGAGTAGCTATTGTGGCATCTTTATGATTTTCCATGTCAAAAATACTATTCTGACATGTCTTCTCTTTTGTGGGGAAGGTATTGCTACATTGTATTTGCTAAGGACGCATGTTCACCAAGACAAGTCAAATACTTCAAAATGTTGGATGTGTTTTGTATTATTTTTTTAGAACATATTCTCTTTTTCTTTGTTTTGTATTATTTTTCGAGAACATATTCTCTTTTTCTTTGTCTTTATTTCACACGTTGTTTTAGGATATTTGACTGTTTTAGGTTATTTAGGTTTTTGGCCCTGAAATTAGTGATTGAAATGCCAAATAATCACTTTATAATTGTGGATTTGCTTGTCTATTTGAGTTATTTTACATAAGAAATCTTGATAAGTATATCTTAAGTAGATATTCTACCCTTAGCTCTATTTCAAAGTGTTTTAAGAATTTCTGAGGACCTCTTCTATTCCTTGACTCGAGGTGGTGGATTCCCCATCCTGCTGAGGCCTTTCTCTTTCAGCTAGTCCTTCATGTTCCATTGAATCTAATTCAAGAGATTCTCCCACTGGATCTCTCTTGGGGGATTATTGTGGTGGTAGTCCATGTATCATTTTTAAAAGTCTAATTCTTCCCTTCACCTATTTTTCATAACTTCCATAACCATTAGGTAGGGACCTGCAATGTCGATGGTGTTTTGTTTGTTTAGTAAAAGATTGTCAAGACTTTAATTTATTGAAAGTTGTAGAATTTAAAATCTATGAAGTTTCAAGATATAATTTTTAAAAGTCTAATTCTTTAAAGGGTTCTAGCTCAATGGAAGAGCACCTGCTTTACAAGCAGGAGGTTGGTGGTTCGATTCCATCGTTCGCTGATATTCATATATAGGGAATAACGAAGATCAGTTTTTGGTGACGGATGCTCTTTTGACCATCACCAATGAGCTTATGGTGACATTTTTTGACCCTCACCAAAATATGAAATGGTGACGGTCAACGAACACCACCATATATACGCATAAATAGTGACAACCATTAAAGGTCCGTCACCATAAATCATTGTTGTTGATATGAAATGGTGAGGGTCATTGTTTGTCATTATAGTCATTATTCATGACGGACCTTGATGTCACCAATTAGTTTATGGTGACGGTAAATGAACGTTGCCATATATATGCACCAATAGTGATGGCCATGAAAGTTCCATCACAAAAAATCATTGTTGTTCATATGAAATGGTGACGATCACTATTCGTCATTATAATCAATATTCGTGACGGACCTTGAATGTCACCACAACACATAATTTTGACGACGCCACCTTTGGCGACATTTAGTTTTTTGGTGACGGAGGCTATTTTCCGTCACCATTTCCCATATGAAATGGTGACAGTCACTATCTGTCACTATAAATAATTATTGGTGACAAACCTTGAATGTCACCACAACACCTATACTTTTGGCGACGCCACCTTTGGTTATGTTCAGTTTATTGGTGATGGAGACTATTGTCTGTCACCATTGCTCATATGAAATGGTGACGGTCACTATTCGTCACTATAAATCATTATTGGTGACAGACCTTGAATGTCACCACAACACCTATACTTTCGGCAACGCCACCTTTGATGACGTTTAGTTTTTGGTGACGAAGGCTCTTTTGACCCTCACCAATGAGCTTATGGTGACCATTTTTGCCCCTCACCAATGTGCTTTTTTCTTGTAGTGTGAGCTCTCTCATACATGCCCATTATTTCCATCATCCTTTCTAGTTTTGAGTCAGATGTGGAAGGTGCAACTTCATCCCTATATGATACCCTCTTCTCAGTCCTCATTCTAGCTCTCTTTTCAATCAAATTTGTTTCCACACTAAGAGCTCCCTTCTGCATGTCTTCTAAGGTTAAGGGATCCCTTTATCTTAGATGATAAGTCATTTTAGGATCAAATCCTTTAGGGAATTTGGCCAAAGCTGAGCCTTGTGGAGGTTTCAAATCTGTGGGCAGTGCATTATAAACACTATTAAAACTAGTGCAATAATCTTGAACAGTTTCCCCAGCATTTCTCTTGAGGTTGTTGTAATCTGAAAGTATTTGAAGAGGGTTCTTCCTAACTTTCTATTTGTTTATGAATGTTTGATGGAAAGCTTGGAGATCATTAATGCTATGAGGGGTTAAGCCTTTGAACCATTTTCTTGCTTCTCCCCCTAAAATTTGAACAAATAATTTGATTTTAATGGTCTCATCATCTATCTCATTTCTATCAAAATAGTCATTCATCTTGTCCACATGTATTTGAGCAGTAATAGTACCACTAGCATCATATAATGGAATCTTGGACTGATAGTCCTATGGAAAATTGGCTAAAGGTAAAGGAATGACTAGAGGTGCATACCATGCTGCCATGATAGGAGGTTGTGGAAAAAATGGGGGGTTTACAAGTGGAGGATTATTGAAAGGAGGAGGAGTATATAATGGGGTAGTTTGAATAGAGGGTGTATGGACAACAAAGGTACTTGGACCAGCAAGGGACTGTTGAGCTGATCTAGGATGAGAAAAATCAAAGTTATGAATGAAATGAAGGTCAGGTGGGGTGGTTTCTCTACTGTCAGTATGTTCACCACTATGTTGGGGTGAGTGTGAAAGCTCAAAGTCTATCTAATATATATCACTAAGTGACTTAGTTCTGGATGAGTTTCTTAAGTCAACTTGTATATTTTGTAAAGCTAAGAGATTTTCAGGGAAAAAGTTAGCTCTATGAATTGGTCTGACAATAGTTGAAGTCTTGGATTTATGAGATTTCCTAAGGATGCTTTTTGGATTATCAACTATCTCAGGAGGATTCGGGTCAGGATAGGCTCTAGTATAAATCTTTCTAGAAGCCACCATGTGGTGTTTTTAGACCCAATGATAAGAAAAATTTAGCCAAGTATGATAGTCGTTTAAATGCTTAACTAATATTTTTTAAAGAAAACTCAATTCTCAAAGTCTTCTTAACTGGTTTGAATAATGTTTGAATAATAAAAGAACTTCCCAGTGGAGTCTTAGGAAAAACTAGTGGGGTCAGCAGGCCTGCTGAATACCAATGAAGTCGCCAGGTGAAGGAGTTTACCTGTTTTCAAGGTTTGGTTGTTGTTCACCATCAACAATCAATAATAACTAGTCTTGGTGACACTTTATTCATTGAGAAATAGGGGTTCGTTGAGTTGTGAAGTTATCTATTACTCAATAAATATCCCTAGTATGGTCGCCGCTATGTTGGGGTCTCTGTAGTTTGCAATATTGGCAAGAACAAACACTGCAGAGCCTACATCAAAACCACTTTGGAATCTTAGGATCTAGCCCACCTAGATTTAGAGAGGGATCTCTCTATATAAGTGTTTTCAAAGATATGATATTTAAGGCTTAGATATGATTTTAGGCTAGTAATAAAGTACAAGGGTTTTGTTTGTTTTGGTTGGTATGGATATCATTAAAATGAACGAAGTCTTTTGAGGGGTAAAGGTGTGAGTAGGTAGAAAATGGTTCAGCTGATAGGATAGGTCAGAAACAATATCAATCCATTGGGCTATGGAGTCACAAAAGGATTTAATTACACAACAAGTCTCAAGTGTGGTCTACGGGGCAAGTCATCCATGTCAGAAGATCTCTTTAAGTTGATTTATGGTATGGAACATTAAAGTGCAGTGAAGAAGTAAACATATAAGAAAAACAAATAATAGCTTAAGATCAAGTAAGAACTTTGAATCTAGCTTGCTTTCAGCATACTCTTAATAGAAAACATTAAAGATAAAACAAAGAATATCCTAAGATCAAGTAAGGAATTTTCACCTAGCCTACTTTTGGCATACTCTTAAAGGAAAACAAAGAAAAACTTAAGATCAAGTAAGGACTTTTAACCTAGCCTACTTTTAGCATATTCTTCAGGAAAAAATTCAAGATAAACATAAAAAGTAGTCTAAGATCAAGTAAGGACTTTTAACCTAGCCTGATTTTGACGTACTCTTAAGGGATCTTTTCAAAGTAACTGTTGGAGATAAACCAGAGGACAGGGCTAACCATAGACTTCCCTAGTTCAAATTTACTTAGCAAACTTTTCAAGAACATCCCTTGACTGGTTACACTCTATTGAATTATACTCAAATACACAATTAGCAAAAAACATAAAGATAAAGCCTATCAGTGAGATTTAGGGTACTTTGCAGTAAATCCTAATCTATATTTGTTGTTCTTTATCAGAGAAAGTGGACAGTATGTAAAAAATAAGAAAAATAACAATTACAATAAGAAAGACATCACCATTGACATAGACCAGGCTCCCATAAATCAGATTTTGTATTTGATGTTCAAACCAGTTACAATCTTCAAGTCCAGTGGATCTTTTACAGCTTCAAATCTCTCATCTCAGCCTATCTTTCTTCAATTACAAAACAGAGCTTCAGCAGTCTCGAAAGCTATTTAAATTCAACAAGTATGCAACCAACAACAATAATTAACTCTTCTTATGATATTTATAGGTGAATTGAGGAGGTGGAGTGAAATAAAGAGTTATTTGTGCAATTAATAGAGAGTAATTGTTTCTCGGCCTTTGGGAGACCTAAGGGAGAATATATCAAATGTTTTAACTATGTTTTAATTAATTTTACATTAACATTTATCAACTTCAGTTACTTTTGTTGACTTTTGAGGATTTTGGTAGGCTGGCAATAACTTCTAAGCTGTCTTTAGAAAATATCTCTAACTGTGCATTAACTTTGTATTCTTTTGAGGAAATAGGCCTGTAGGTGGCATTTCTGATCTTTGGAGCAGTAAAGGCTATAGTGATTTGGCATTTAAAGCCTTCTTTTGGGTGATCTGTTTGTCTTAATACTTTAAAACACTGATTTAACTATGATTTTTTGCTTTAAGGCTGATAATGCCTTCTTTATTCTTCTTCGGTCTTCAATTATCCTTTTGCTGACTGTATTCACCTTTAAATATCCTTTTCCTTTGGTTTTCAACATTAATTGTCAGGTTAAGCTCTTTGATCTTTAATATTTATGTATTAACCCTTTATCTTTACATATTTTCTAACCTCTTAATTCTTCAACACTGTGTTTGCTGGTGTACAGGTGTCTTCGGCATGTGGAGGGTTTAATTATATAACCAGTGCTTGCAAAACATTGATTAAAACCTAGAATGTACACATTGGAAGCTTCCATTCTGCACTATTTTGGCTTCGGAGGTGACAACCTTTGGCCCTATCCCATTATGGATTGTAGGAGGGTTTTTTGCCATAAAAACCGCCATAGAACCTGCAAAAAACAAAAAAACACATTATAGAACCCTCTGGTGTTGCGAAAACTTCTTATAGAGGCTGGCAGAGGGCAGGAGGAGTAGGATATGCAGGCGGAAGAGGAAATTTCATGGCGGAGAGGTGAAAACCAATGAAAACATGGTTCAAATGTGGTTTTGGCACAAATATGTGGAGTGGTGGTTTTGCAAAAACTGTTAGCATTTTTCGCGTGACGCTTAGGCGATAAGTGGTTTAGACGCGATCAAACATGATTCCATACATTGGTCACCATGTGTCCTCCAGGAAACCAGCGGTTTTGTGTGACTCTTGGTGTTTAAACCCTTGACGGAAAAGTTACACAAAATTGATCGTGAGCCATTGGATCTAGGGGTGTAGATCCAATGGCTATAGGAGAGCGCGACAGGTAGAAAGGTGCTTGGGCAAGGGAAATGGTGGAAGCCAGGTGTCAAGCGAAGATTTAGAGATAGCTTCATAGTGGGGGGTGGGACCAATAGGTTATGTCACCTATTTTGTTTTGTAGCGCGATGGTCGATCGGCGATGGGAAAGGCTTGGGTGAATGCGATCCGTCAGATGTGATTAATCAACGGTGAGGATTTGTTTAGGGGGGTGAAAGGATATATAATAGTCGGGAGGATGAAGGGAAAGAGGGGAAGTATGGTGGCCGTTGATCTTTAAAGATCAATAGTGGGGATGGATTTGTAGAGTGTTAAGGCAGGAAATATAAATAAATTAAGGAAAGTGACTTAAGGGAGAAAAGGGAATATGAGAGTGATTTAGCGCCATTAGATCATATAGATCAACGACCAAGATTGATGCAGAATTTTCCAAGTAGGGTGGAGGAAAAAACAAAGAAAAAGGCATTTTACAAAGGGAGCTAGGGTAGAATAAAGGTAAGGGAAGGGGCTTAAAGGAAAGCGCTGGGAAGTGGTCCCGTGGAGGAGTAAGGGACCGAGGGCGGAGAAAAAGGGGCTAGTGGCTAGGTGCTTGGTCGCAGTGCCTTGGGATTATGGCGGATAAGGAAAAAAGAGCTTAGGCCAAGGGGGCTTAAAGCCTTTTTTTAATAAAAAGAGCGGAATAAGGTTTTAGTGGGTTCTTTTTATTTTTTTAGTGTTCCGATAGGTAAAATAGGGGTTTTTAAACCAAAAAAAAGGGGTTTTCATGGTTTAAAAGCTTTTTTTAAAAGGGAAATGAAGGGTGAATGAGAAAGAAAAAGGGGATCTTTCAGAGGGAAATGGAGGATAAATAGAAAGGGGAAAATGAGTGAAATAGGCTTAGAAAATGATGGCAAACGGCCTTGTAAACAGTTTCCTTTTGAATCAGTAGGACAACTTGGTGTATTTTTTGAGTGAAATAGAAGTGAATATTACCCTTTGAGTTTAGAAAGCATTAGAAGACTTAAAGAATGAGTAATTTTCTATGAAAATAATCTCTTGAAGGCTCAAGACCTATTTTAGCCATCATTTTCTCTGACAAAAAATTACTGATGGCTAACATAACCAAATATGTAACTCCCCTTAGTGCCATGCCATGAATAATATGAAATGGACTCTTTCTAATATATCTATTCATTGAGTCATTGTATGAAAATTTAACCTATAACAAAACCAAATCCCATTTTCATGTCTTTTTTCCACTCAAACTCTTTAATAGATTCCCAAGGCTCTAGTTATTTATCTTAGTCTATCCATCAATTTGTGGATGGTATGTGGAATTGTACAATGTATTGGAGCCCATTTCATTCCAAAGTACACTCCAAAACATTCCAAGGAATCTTATGTTTCTATTGGAAGTGATACTCCTTGGTAGTCCATGTAATCTCAAAAATTTTCAGAAGAACAAAACAACCACTCCAGTAGCATCATTCGTTTTCTTGAATGGTATGAAAATGTGCCATTTTAGAAAAAATGTCTACTGTAGCCATCACAAAATCATGACCTCTCTATTTTCTAGGTAGCCCCAAAACAAAGTCCATACTTACATCTCCCTAACATCTTTTAGGTATTGGGAGCGACATATGTAACCTTGTGCTTTAACTCCTTTCTTTCACTAATTGATAAATCCTAATCACTCAAAAATCTTATTAACATCCCTTTTTATGATGGAATAAAAGTATATTTCCTTCACCAATGGTTTGGTATTGTAACACTGAAATTTCCTCCTTAAGCCCTACTATGTATCGCTTTAAAAGAAATCATCTGTGGTGAGCTTCGAAGAATGTACAACTTTTGATTCCCAAGAAATAATCTCTCTTTGATGTGGAAATCCACTTATGGAGTTCTATCAATACTCTAAGGTGTTTTGCATGCCTTCCACAATTTTTAAAAATTTGCATCCTCTTCATACAACTCCATGCATTCCAAGCTCATAACTTCAATTGAAAAAGTATTCAACAACATTATCCTCTAACTTAATGCATTTGTAACTTTATTTGTTTTTCTAGCCTTATGCTTCAAAACAAACATGTAACTTTGCACAATTTACGTCCATTTAGAATGCTTCTAATTAATCTTACTTGACTATTTTTTAATTTCACAACATAATGATCAATAAATAAGATAAAATCATTTCATAACATGTAATTTCACCATTTCTTTAAATCGTGTACAATAGCAAAAAATTCTTGATCACGAACCTATGTGACCTATGGTTAAGATGAACTTATTCTTCTTGCATTTTTATTTTCCATACATTCAAATACCTTATACCCCTCTACACCACATATGTATAAAGTAAAAATATACTTATCTTTTACTCTCTCTAATCTTCTACCTCTTCCAATGCCATTTATTCCTTTAATTCTTTGGCTGCTAGTGGATTAATTTTCCTTTTCATCACCTCTAGCAACATTTTCTCTACCCCCTTCCTTTGGATCCTTTTTCTCACTTTTTTTTTGTGATTTTCTATCATTATTTTCTTCCACATTCAAGACAACTTGATATGCTTCATCTTCATTCTGAAATATATGTGTGCTCATATAATTTTTAATCCAATATTTTAACCCATTTGTGTATCCCACTACTCTTCAATATTTTGGTTCTTTAATCTCTTATCTAAATGAAAAATTAAAATTCCTTAATTTAATTTTGAACCATCAATTCCTCCTACATTACATTCTATACATTCTTACACAAATTCTGCTAGAAATCAATAGGTAGATATTTTCCTTAGTTTTACTCACCATATTCCTCCAAGTTCTAATATTATCCTTCCAATTGTCTACCTTTTCCTTATGTACCATATCCAACCAAAGTAAATTATCCTACTCAAAGTACCTTTCAAGCTCCCCCATATACTCAATGGTAGTCTTGACTTTCAAATGACAATCATAGCATGAAACATCCACCTCTATGCTACCTTTTTTTTTTAGAAAGGATATAAAACATATTGATGGGTCCACTTTCTTAACATTTATCTCTTCTTCAATCTCACCTTCTAAATCAAAGCCTACTTTATCATCTCTGAGTCTCTTGTTTTCCATATCTTCTATTCTCCTTCTAAATTCCTCTAATTATTAGTTCCTCACACCTCCTTATGTTTCTCCTTCTCTATATGGTGGAATTATTATAATTTCTCCATTGAACCTAGTTTGCTAGTATTCATAGGCCTTATCTTCCATTAATTGTGTTGAAGAATCCCTTACAATTCTTTCCACAACCATGCACTACATAAGCACTAACAAGAGACCAAACTTAGAATCTTAAACCAACTCTAATACCACTTCATGTAGGTGTCCATTAAGATCTTGTACACAACAAAATAGAGGAATTTGGTCTCTATATACAAAATGAATAACTACTTGTATGATAGATTTAACAGAATTTAAGAACTAACAAATGCAGTGAGAAATTAAGAGTTACAAGAAACATATAAGAGAGAAAAAAGTATTCCTTATTCATATAAAAACCAATTTATAATTACTATTTTTGTAAATTCCTACTCTGCCCTATGACTGTATATACACCTCCTGTTTCACCACTAGATGTGTTAACACTGGAAAATTGTACAAGCAGAAGATGACATTATTTAATGTCGAGAAAAAGGATTTACAGGGCTAAAAGACATTACAGAATCTGGAAAGCATTTAAAAATTTCTAAGGTTTGAGGAAAAATAAAATTTGAGCAAGTCATAAATGCTTTTGCGCACATAATCCTTCGTGAAGAGTGCCTTTGCGTGCCTTTTGGCCTAAAATGCGTGCAATACTGGGAGTGGCGAAACTCACTTTTTGGGACCACAAAAAGCACACTCCAAGACAGTGATTTCATACTTGAAGCCACCTAAGGACAACCATGAAATCCTCCTTAGACATCAAGGGAGACCACAATGGAATCATCCCCCTCCCTTGGGTCACCATCCACAATGTACGAAGGGAGGGAAGGAGGATTTGAATTCTCCTATATAAGACCACCAAGAGATGAATAACATGAGAACACATTCTTATGCTAGCCAAAATTGCCCAAGCAATAATAGCAGTGTGCGATCCGGAGCTGAAGATAGAGGGGACTCAATTTTTGGCCATCCAACAAGTTCAGTCCACCATATTAGAGAGAGGGAGACTTTGCACCAAAGAAATATTGGACGTAAATACATCCTTGCATTAGGAATTAGAACCCATGTTTTGAGGGCCCTTTGGCAAGAGGGTTAAAGTTTCATCCTCATTCCCTACCAGCACTCAATAAGAGGGGTCGAAAGAGCCACCGTTTGGATTATTGCAGTTTTTTTACTCTATTCAAAGCTTTTGTTTTATTTGTTTAGTTTTTATTTTAGTTTTAGTTTATATATGCATGCTATTTCTCTATCTAGTATGCTTGTGATTCTAGCTTGTTCCACTAACTTGTTTGACTCCACTTCTTTTTCTTCCTGTGACCAATAACTTAAGAGGGTAAACCACACCCCTTAAGTTGGTGCGATTTCGTACATGCGTGCACCAAACACACTAACACAGGATTGGCGACTCCACTAACATTTATTTCCAAGTTTATGTGGTTGTGCGTTTTTGCAGAGACCCCTATCTGTGCTGTGGAGTGGAGCTAAATTTCCCCCTTTTTCTCTTGCAGTCCCTAGTTCATCCCAAGTGACAGACTAAAGCATAAAAGCTCCAAAAATGTACTTTTGTAGGAATTTCTGCATTTTTTCCTCCCACTGATGCGCCCAGGGCATGCGTTCAGAGTTGACCCGCATGTAGACATCACGCCTATTGCAGCCTTTTGTGTGCAAAAGACAGAAAGAGAATTTTCTCCCACATTTATATCTTTTCCTGATTTTAAAGTGCTTTTTAGCCCATAATACATCTTCCAGCACTGGTTGAGGTACCATGTAGCTTGCTAAAGCTCACTCTTAGCAACTTTCTGTAGGCTTAGTGTCAGTTTTATTTCACGTTGATTTTTTCAAAGTTCACACATAGTTTAAGTAGGGGGGGGATTTAAATTGCATTGCGAATTTTTTTATGTTTTGAAAATTTAGGTACCAGCACACCTAGATAATTAGCCAAATTAAGTTTCCCAAGTCCACGCATGCTTAGCTAGTTTCTTCTTTCTAGTGTAAAAGTTACTAGTTTAGTTCAACTTTTGCACTAGGATTTCGGGACCAGGATTGAATTTTCGGTATAAGAGCAAGTAATATCTGCTTCCTTTGCACCCTTCGGTGATCCTAGGCAAGAATATGAACACTCTCTATTCACAACTCACCATCTCCCTTTAGTTGATCACATAGATTAACTAGGAAAAATAGAAAGCGGCCCATATCCGCACATGTTTTTCTTTTGAGCAAGGAACGATACAACATAGTTTAATAGGGGATTTTGAAAAGGATCGTCACATATCCACACGTTCAAACTATGTGCTTGTCCATTTTTTTCTCACACGCATCCACCCACTAAGCAAAGCAAAGACACCTAAAACTAACTTAACCAAACTCACTAAATTCTCCCCACAGGGGCCACAAAATATTTTATAGTTTAAGTTAGGATGAAGGGGGTAGGCATAAAATAAGCCACCTTAATCATTCTTCATCTTGAAACATATAATTTGACTGTTTAGGGAGCTTTAAATCCACCTATCAGCCGATGGAAAAGAAAACCCGAGCATGACAAAGACCTGTTTCAGAGGGGGTTAGGCTTAGGCGCAGTGCGTGTGGTATCAGTTGGGGCTACTTGACCTGGTTGATACTTGGTACTGTTAGATAACTTACCAAGAAGCCCAAGACTCTAATGATCACATGGGATGGTGGTACTTAGTGACCAAATATACGACATCCTTTCCCTATAGGTGATGGTGTAGGTAAGCACTAGATCCTCTACCCTTACCTTGGTGCATTTTCTTCGTCTGACTGGGGGTGTCGCCAGCTCTTACGAGACGTTGTGCCAGCACTTGCAAGATATCTTGTCAAGGCTCAATTAAATTTGAGTGTGTGAGGATGAATAGGTCTTCTAGGATTTGTGTATCATACGCAAACAAAAAAAAACCATTTTTTGATTGCTTGATCACATAAAAATAATTTAAAGGGAAACTTTATTTTATGTATGCGATTGGAAATTTTCTTTGATCATGGACTCTATCCTCTCAATTTTTTCCAAAACTAGATCTAGTCGACACCAGAATGGACCGAATGGGACCTCATCGATCTAGGCATCTTTTGGACCTCCCCTGATTACCGAGAGGGGTTCTAGGTCTTTTGCCATTTAGGCATCAAAGACGGAATGCTGCCACCATTATTGGTTTGTCCTTTATTGGGGAATCCTTACTTGGGAACCATAGTCAGTCTCCCAACACCACACAACACACCACTCCTTCCACAACCCCTATAGGGTAGAGGAGTGTGACCCATTCGGGAAGCCAGTCAAATACATAATAGGGTATGTCGCAAACTAACCCTCTTCCTAACCAACACTTTATGTTTTCGCAATTTGCAATGGCATCAACCTCCCAGTCACCTTTCTTAGCTTCATTGAATCTACTAGATTTAACCAAGCTAATGAATGACCCCATCACACACAACCCTGCATGGCATCCCATGCCCACGAAGCTCCCTTTGGATATTCCAAAATTTTAAGGAAAGCAAGCGAAGGACCTAGGTAATCATGTCATGAACTTCCACTTGTGGTTCTCATCGAAAAGTATCATTGACAACACTATTTTATTGAGACTATTTCAATGCACTCTGACAGGAGTAGCTGCAAAGTGGTACGTGGAGCAACCCTCTTCTTCACATGGAACCTTCTGTGCCCTCGCCATTGCATTCCTAACATATTTTTAGTTACCCATTCACCATGATTCCGGAATGGAATTGATGACACATTTTAGACAAACCCTCGTCATCCATATCTCAGACAATCTCCACGAATGGAGGCAGCGTCATAGTTTATGTAAAGCAAAAATCGACGACCGAGTTCTTTTATATTTGTTCCTAAAAACTCTAACTGCAGAGATTTCAAAGGGTGTGGTGCAACAAAGGACCACATTCGAAGAGGACACCATCATGAAAGCCCAATAGCTTGAGCTGATTTATACAAAGTTAGGATATATTTACAATATCCTGCAGAATGCTCTACACCTGCAAACGTATCAAGAATTTCTAGGTGCGTCGAAATTTGCAGACTGTATCATTGGGTCATTGAACCAAAGTTACGTAGGCAAAAAAAGTAAAAACCTCGGTTATACGTATAGTTCTACCCAGAATGTACCACAACCCAGTTTTCAAAGTCATCATATGCCTCAGCAAACTTTGACCAATAGGGCACTAGCGTATCACCATGATGACCCTATCCTCTGGCTTAGGGGACCTAGTACGTAGAGAGAAACATTGATAGAAGAGCTCCCCTCCAACAGCTAGGTGCAAACTAGGGACCACGTTATTCTCAGTCCCCAACACAAGACTTGCCTATGTATACCAATTCACAGGTGAACTTTGTGAAGCCTTCCAAAAACCAACCACACCAATATAACCATGAGAACTACCCTCCTAATGTGGTGAATAAAAAAGAAAAAAACAATCCCAAAGGGAATCTTGGACGGGGGGGAACAACCAAAAACTCCCGCCATGATCCTAGGCTAGAGGGAACTCCAATCGGAATCAAAACCAGGAGCCGAGCAATGCCCAATGGCAGAGCAAAAGGCCACCTCTTATAACAAACCATTTTTTTCAATATGTGGTGAGTATGGCCATTATACTCACCGCTGTCTCGATATCCTTGAGCTGAAGAAGCTACAAAGTAACTAAGGACAATGAGGATCTTTCCAACAAACTGTTGTGATGTAGGAACATTTCCCCCATCAAGGGACGGTCAACACTCAACAACAAAACCCAGATGAATCTGGAAAAGATAGCCACAAAATCTACATGACTGGCGAAGAGATATTTTTGCAAACACGGAATCACAATTACAACACCCCACCAGACACCAACGTGTCAGGGGTGAGTACTAGTGCACTGACTGCACCTTTGACCATTTCAAAGATGCCTATTGAACCATTTCCCAAAATGGCGAAGGGACCTAATAGGCGAGTAGGAAACTACTCCAAAGCGGCCCATAATTATAGCATCGTGGACGATTTAGCCCAATCTCCCGCTGCTATGTCAGCATTGGAAGTATTGAAGTCATACCCTAAACAAAAGAAAGCCTTACTTTCCGCGTTAGGCGCTATCAACCTTGCCGATACGCGCATAATGGATTTTGACTTAGACAAAGCCACCCCTAGGCTTCCTTCAATGGTCGCCTTTTAGATACCAGTATCGGTCCAAAATATCACCATTCACTGATGTGTCATTGACGAAGGTGCATCCATGTGCATCATGTTAAAAAACATTTGGCAGATGTTAGGGTCTCCCGAACTAAAACCTTCAGTCATCACACTTAGAGCATATGATGGTTGTCCTTTGACCCCCGTCGGCCTCTACCAAAACATCCTGGTCTACTTAGCTGGAAATATTGTCCATATAGACATTGAAGTCTTTGACGCTCACTTAGACTATAGTATACTCTTTTGTCGGAGTTATATGTATGCCATGTCAGCCATAGCCTCCTATGTCTTCTACATTATGATTTCCCCCCACAAGGACCACATCATTAATGTCGACCAATTGACACGTAGAGAAAAGCGACCCCTAACAAACACTGATGTAATTATACCCTATGTACATACATCCTCGGATGCACTGTTACGGTACCAATAATATGGCCCTGGCCAGTTCAAACTATCATCCATTCTAGGATCATTCCTAGGATATCCCCCCATTATACCTGAGTCATCATCTGATGTCACAGGGGCTCTAGTGTGCATGATGTCCACATCAAGCACTGAGGCTATTCAACACATGGACATAAGCAATAATGACACCGATTCTTTGGCCATAGTAGCCTCTCTTGCCTACACCGCTTCCCAAACCCCTTTCCTCTATCCTCCAGCTGGTTTCGTCTCCCAACAGGTTTTGGCAATAGTGGTGTTATCAAACATATTGTTTGCATTACCTGTTTGATATATCATCCCCCCTACAGGGACAGAATACACACACATCATCACCACAGAGTTAAAGCCCATCAATCCTGAGGAGGCCACACACATCCAAAAAATAGTCGAAACCATCCCTGCAAAGGAATTTTCCATTGGAAAATTGGTGGTTATGGCTAAGAAAACCGAGAAGAGAGGAAAGAAGATGGAGACTCCCGCCATACAATAGGAATCACCAGTTTTCACCTTATGCAATGTAATAGGACACCCCACCCATATTTTCCCAGAGCTAGATGAATTAAAACCACTCCTTGGCTCTGAGGCAAACATCGTGATGCCACGTTCCCGTAAAAAGGAACCTGCCGCCAAAGGTAAAGGCAAATAATTTAGTACCAATCACGCATGCGCTATTTGCAGCAACTATGGGCCCTACACCCATCATTGCCCAGAGATCCCACGATATAGGGATGTCTTACATGCCATCAAGCGATCCTATCAAGAGGATCCCCCCACCCAATCTGTCGAAGATGAACCTCGTGTCATCCTATACCTACAGGAGGAACGAAGGGCACCAGAAAGATCCCCAATCATACCCCCTCCCATGATACACTGCATGCTATGCGATGAACGTGGTCACTTCCTTGAAGAATGTGCATCCATGGAACTAATCCATAGATGGTATCCTGTAGAACGGGTTTACTACGTTGGATTGCATGCAAAACAATTCACATGTCTGTTGTGTGCCGAAAATCACCTTCTAGAAAATTTTCACTATATCCCTCGATTCGGGTTAGCCCTCGCTAGTTTGCGCTCAATGATAGTCCACCTCTCCCAAGAAGATGACATGGACATGGAATCCATGGACAACTCCACAACCCAAGAGGATGTGATGAGCCGATCCATCCTATTCTTGTTAGCTAAAAAGAGACCAATCTGGGAACCCCTAGTTACCCCCAACCGCTCTTTGAGAGAAGACCAACATTCACGTTATGAAAAACGCCCAATCATGTGGTCACCACTTTCCCTGATTTAGCAGTGTTACGATGTTGGTTACCTTCTAGACCACAAATTGAGCATGACAGGACCCCAATATCTAGGCTATTTTTCCTAATATGTCAAGGAAATCACTATGAACAACATTGTACCTCTGTCTCGCAAGTTCTTACTACCATCCATATGATTCATACCATAGAGAAGAAATGGGATGATACCCTCAGACGATTTAGAAATTACATCACCCCTAGGCTAGCGACCCCACACCCACACAGGCATGATGGGAAAACTAGGATGACACACCAACAAAGTGTGACCCAGGCCAAACCTAGGATAACATGTGGACTATGCAACCTGAATGACCACTGGGTCAATCAGTGCAAAGAACTGAAGCCTCTTGCAAACATTTTGTGAATAGTCTCTTTACTCCCTCAGATACTTATTTCTAACCAAGAGAAGATCATGTGCACCTATTTCTGGATTTGTTCACAATTTCATAATATGATAAAATGTGTGCATATCCCCAAGTTGAGAGCAGAAAGAGTAGCATTAAGTCTACACTCCCCCAAAGAGATAGACACACCCAAGCCAACAACATGGAATTGGATGTAGAATACCACCTCTTCTACAATAGATCCTTTCCAAGCATCCACATCCGGGACGTTGAGTAGTGTGGATTCCCATACAATATACTCAATTGGCACAGTGGTAGCATGCACCCTTTGCACTTGCCAAAACCATGTACCAGAGATATTCCCGCTAATGGAAACATTCAAGCACCTCTGTAGTAGGCACAATTTCCACCCATAGGAAATTGACCATCCTAGGGGAGAACCCAACCTTACATTTACGCAAAATCGCATCACAGGGATTCTTCCCCCACTAAACGTCGACGGCACGATACACCACATACGATTTCTATCATCACATATCAGAAATAGGATTGTAGCCGTCCCCACATCTGAGGATTTCCCCCTTATTCCTTTATAAAAATATCAAGGTACCTTGTGCTTTTATATTGATTTCCGTGAGATCCCAAATTTGCATGTCACTATTGAACTCCTTGATGATACCCAGCCTCTAGAACAACCCCTAGTACAACTAGAGCTCTTTGATGAAATCAGACGATAGTCACTGCAACACAACAAGGTCCATAAGAAAAGGGTAAAAGCATCATTTGACTGCCACATCAACCCTTGCTCATTCACCGATGGAGAACTAGTCCTCTGCTATGATGTCGCAAAAGAAGCCCTAGGGACAGGAAAGTTTGAAACCTTGTGGAAAGGACCCTACATCATCAAAAATTTCCTCCGCTAGGGGGCATACCTCTTAACAGAACCAGACAGGACATGCCCTGGGTCAAGCGATCCACTCGACCCCAGGAATCCTCTAGAACTGACACCTGATTAGTCAACTCAGCGTTGTGAGCCTCCATTGCATCTGCATGTGCCACCTCTACATCAGCATGAGCCTGCTAGACCGCAACCTCGACAGCTGCCGAGCTACTTCCCTCCCCTGAAGGGCCAGCACCACCACCAGTTCCTCTAGCAAATCTCCTCCATGCTCACCCCTAGGTCTCCGAAGAGAACCGTGGCTGACCAATCGAGAAATGGGGCGACCTACCTTGCCAAAATCTGCAAAAGTAACCAAAACTATATCAGTGTCACCATCTAAAAACATAAACACATATATACTCAAATAGATGCAGAAAACATAAAAAAACATACTTGTTAGCCCCCGAGCATAACCAGGAGGGAGACCCATCTCTGGAACCCCCCAGAAATCCATCTCTGCATATGGGAATGGCAGAAAAATTTGGGGATTCACCTTGAACCAAGCCTCTGTCGTGGCATTCCAGTAACGCCCCACCTTGCGACATCACCGGAGCCCACCTCCTCATGTGAGGCTCCCGTGTCCCCCCAAGAGGCACCCCCACCACTGGTCTCAACAACATTACCCTCTCATACATAATGCTACATAGAATTCTAGCGTACACAAACAACTTTGATCCGTTACTAACTTTGTTGAGCTACATCACCATCCCGTCATAGCAAAAATGAGAAAAATCAAAGAAATGACCATACCTCAACCAACGCAAGACTCCAACCTGCAGGCCAGATGCCTGATGCGAAGCCGAAAACCCTGCAAGTCACGCAATCACTGCCAAAGCACACCACTCGGCCAAATATTTCATTGATGCAATGTTGATGCACCCCTTTGTAAGAGGCGCCCCACCACAATGATGCCTCTAGAACCTCTCCAAATCCACTCTCCCAGAACGGAGTGGATACCTTAGCACCTCACCATGAGGTAGTAACCTGGTCACAAAATATACATCTCTCTCCGGACGGATGGCCAGGTTTGTCCCACACAACAAAAACATGTTACGCCTCGTACGCTAATTTTGGATCAAGTAACAAAGAAATCATTCCTGTGACCGAAGAATCTAGTTTTCTGCAAACTTCAAGAGCCCCCATTGTGCTAGATGATGTCGCGCCCTAGCATCAGCAGCCAATGTAATACGGAGCTTGGGCCAATCCCACTCCCTCCACAACAAACTGTCATCCAAACAGGAACCCATCAGCAACATAAAAACATCAAAAATAGGAAAAAACGCAAAAAAAATTCGCCTCGGCCTTTTGCGCGCATGTGCCTCAGACAGGTGCGCTAAAGGCACACCTGTATTGGGCACAAGCATGCTTAAGGTGCCCCAAATAATGGTAAAAGAGCACTTAAAGAATGCATATCCCCTGATAATGCGCACAGAGGGCACGCCCTTGCCATGATCACCCGCGGAATCTAGGGAAAAAATCACCCAGAATCTGTACAAACAAAATTTGTACGGATCCCGGCACACTCAGACTGAAACAATTTAAGTGAAAGATGTCATGGAGGTTACTTGGGCATGATATTGCTAATCCCTGGTGCTTAGGCTAACCGCAATGGAAAGAACTGCTCCGCAGAAGCCTCTGAGCTCTCAAGAAATCAACAAGTACAAATGAGTTGAATTAGAGCCATATTCACCTATATATTGCCCTTTTCAAATAATTTGGAGGATCATAATGAGAGATCAGAAGGTCTGTTCTCTGAAACGTAAGCAATGCTCTGATCAGCTCTCCATAACAAATCGAGGCGATGCCACACATTCGCACTCCCGAAAAAATAAATTTTCAGCATTGGCAGGTATGCCCTCTCTCATCTTCTTTTTTAAAAAGATCATGAATTTCAATAATATTTGATAAAGAAGCTGCTTTCACTTGAAGTGGTTGTTTTTGTAGGAAAATCTCGCAAACCATTCACAAGTCCATCCACTAAAAGTTCCAGAGTAAGTATCATTCTACCCCCAGCATGATAGAGTCCTAGAAAACTCTACATATCTTGACATCATTTCACCATCAGAAAGTGACCATAGGTTCCACATATCCGACCATGTTTATCATCACCACACCCTGCACATGATAAACATCCTCTTTGGTCAGCAGAGCCTCCCCTCTATGGTGCTTGTCACCCATAGTAGATCACATATCACAGCAAAAGTGACGCCATGGCCATACCACTTTAGTCCAGGAAGCACCTCATGCCCATCCATCCACCATGCATAAAGGTCAAGCTTTACCATACATAATAAAACCCCCTTCCCAGATGACCAGGTTGTACAAGCAAATCAAAAGCGCACGACTACAACTCTCATTTGGCCCACCATATCTCCACCAGCATAATCCCATCTGCAATAATTTTTCATCTGCTTCATCAACCTCACACATAAGACCAACCAATGGGGCCCCCACCCTCAGAAAAACACCTTCCTCACTGTTAGTGTTAGTTTTTTCATACTGCCATCAGTGATCAAATTTACTCTTTTGCATTTTCATAGTAGGAGTCCCATACTATAAATTTTCATCATTCCATTAGGTCATGGATTCATTGATGGTAGTGGTCTTTCATCAGTTTTCCCTCATGTGAAAACTTGCTGATTCTCTTCTCTATGGTCCTCAGTCATGATTCACTTTCACTCCACAATTCATGTTATTAGGTCATAGGATTGGTCTCATTAGGTTCTAGGGTCTCATCATAGTCAAAATTAATGAGGAAAGTGTCAATAAAAGCAGCAAGGACATGAGGATGCCTAATAAACTCAAAAACATGGTATCTGGAAAGTCAAAGAGTTGTTCTTTCAGATGAATGTAATTTTCACCTCAAAACATGTTTTGAGGTGAAAAATAGAGTACTTTATTTTGATTATTATCTTTTATGTAATTTTGTGTCTCCATATGTAATAAGTTGAGTTTCAGAAGTTGCTATCTCTACAAAGCCACCACTAGTCCTTTGCAGCTCGTCATCAAGGACCAAAGAGAAGAGGATTTTCTCTGCCTGCATTTCAGAGGTGTTCTCCACAAGATTTTTAGTGCAAATAATTTTCCAAGTGCATTCATCAGAATGATCCTGGAAATATCTTTCCAACGATATATTGTACTCCCAAAACTAACTTCTGGATTGGAAGATATGCCTAAGTGAATAAAAGCTCCCAAAAGCCTAACCCCTGCCCTTCCTTTTTATTTGCCACTTTAACTTTATTATTTTGCCTTTTTATATAATTTTTGGCCTTTACCAAAAAATTCCTTGTTCCTTTGTAATTGTTGCATCCTAAAAACTCTGATTCGATGTCACACCTCCGATGTGATCTCATCGCAAAAGTTCATGGGCCCCCGATCGACCCACCTCTGATGTGCCACTTCCGATGCGATTGATTCTTCCCCGATTCCTCTGATCACACCATCGCATCACGACATAACACTTAACCTTCCTCCCCTTCCTGCCCATGTGATCATCACCATCTTTCAACACATTGAAAATTCATCGCACCATCGCATCACAAATTTCGCAAGTTCTTAAGCATTTGACCCCGCTCTTCCAATTTCCCGATGCGATTAATCGCATATCGCCCATCGCAACTGGAATTTCCCACAGAACTTCGCTCCCGCACTCCTGAAATTTCCAATGCAATGAATCGCATTGCGCAATCGGTGATTCTCGCAATGTTTAAACCCACTCCCCTTCCGATGCGATTTGCAATTGCGATTTTCCCTGGGTCCCACCTAAAAGCCCTTCCACCTTTTCAAAAGAAAAGGGTTTTTCTCCGTGTAAAAGTAGAAATTTCATTTTATGTTTGTTTCAAAGAATTTCCTTCGCCTTCCTCTATAGCCTCTTTATCCTTGGTCTATACTCCATCGCCATCACATATTGCGATTTCTCTTCTCAAGTTATACCCGCCCCTTCCACTGAGTTTTGCGATTGCGATTTCTCTCGGTCCCACCAAAGCTTTCTGCCCCTTCCACCTGTTCCACTTCTCCTCTGCGCCATTTTACACTATCGCATCGCATCACTCAATTATGCAATAAACCCTCCCCCCTTCCGATGAAATTTGTGATTGCGATTTGGGCCCACCATCCTTCCTTTTTCTCTTTTTAATATAAAAAAGGGATTTTTTGTTAAAGGGGTCAATGTGATTTTAGTTGGTTGCAAAGGCATTTTTCTTCGGAAAAAATGTTTTTCTTCAAGATCAAAGGAAAATACATTCTGTTTGGGGCCACGAGCTATTATGAAACATAGAGATCATTACATCATTTACCATGAAATGGCAGTAACGATAAAAGAGGAGAATCGATTCCAGATTTATCATTCTTCTCCTCTGTTTGAGTAACTATAATAGAAAATCCTCCAGATGATCAAAATGTATTGTTTCTTCTTTTTCTTAGAGGTATTCTGTTGGTCTCTTTCCTATATTCAGATTTTAGTTTCTAAGCAGGTGAGACACCTCCTCCTTCTATGGATCCACCCCCCTTGAAACTGATCTATTTAATGTAGTTTTTCATCATTTGTAAGGGGGGGGGAAAGGTGGAATAAGCTGGAATAATTGAAGACGCTTTGCGCTCCATTTTGTAATAGTTTGGAAGGGAATTAATAAAGAAATGAAGCACTGATTTATGGGATCCTTGTGGTATGGATTTTAGCACTGTTCTTTCCTTTGTGATCATTTGTTAATTTTTATGTTTGCCATTCATTCATTCATAATTCTGTTTGGATGTTTTCAAGATAGATATGCAGAATCCATTATATAATGATTTGCCTTGGAAAAATCATTCAATACTCTATGTTTTTTGTTGTTTGAAGAGGATCCATCTCCCATGCCCTTTTCATCTTCTCACTAGTCTTAAACATTCCATCATCATTTAAAACAAAGTTGTTAAAATCCCTTCCTACCTTGCCCCATAGAATACCCTGTATCTCTGATTTAATTCCCCAGATTCAAACTGCCCAGCCCCATCTGATCCATACAACCCAGAAAATTGATAAAACATTTCGAGCTACTATACGTAGCCTAAAATCAATTTTCAGTTATATTTCATTGAACATTTTTCACGAAGAGAGCCCTCTCCTGACCTTGTAGGGATAGCTACAAGGCTGAGCATAGTTTGAGGTTACCCTAATTTTCCTTCCTTCAGCCTGAGGTTCAAATTAGGTGCTAACACTCACAACATCAGTGAGTGAACACTTTTATGTTTTGGGGCACCCATCTAAAATAACTATAACTGCAGCCAAGCTACTTAGTATACTCCGACCTTGGGCCACTGAATTCCCATCATCAAATTTTAGTCACCCCTTACCAACATGCCTATGTTAAACCCATCACACCCAGGTCCCTGACCCTTCATATCAGCGACCCCTCATTTGGTTGAGGCTTCCTTTCTGTCAACTTCAACACCTGTTTTTCAAAAAGGAAGCGGTACTTTGGATCACCCCTCTCCATAAAAAGGACATCCTCGGGTGGCACTGTGGGAGACATCATTAACCACAGATGTCATCAATCCTCCTGACATTCAACTACAACAAAAGCTTTCATGTCAAGATGGTATCATACCTTAAAACCATTGCACTTTGATCAAATTCGTCGAAGACCTATGCCTTCATAAGTGTCTCATTCAACAATGCTTACATGGGAAGGTGCCAACCAACACCTATGCGTACAATGTGTAGCTATATGCCATACCAAGTTTACACATATGGGTACCACATTCCACCTATTTTCAAAGAAAAAACACCCCAAAGGGCATCAACAGCCGTCATCAGTAACCACCAGATCACTACCACATTAGTGACATAGACAAAACATGTATCTGTCAAATAGATTTGTTTAACTAGCCACATCATCACGAGCAAGGGACATGCCCACCTCGCAGAAAATTTGTATACATATTGTATTATATTTGCTTACAGGGATCCCATAGAATAGGGTCATTATTCAAACCAGTGCAAGGTGTCTCCAATTTCGAGCTTCACGCAGGTCTCTCTCTCTCTATGCACAATATACAGAAAATAAACTATAATGTATTTCGGCTATACAGTTCTTCCTAGACCTCAAACATTTGTGGGCAACTGTTAATACTGGAAAATAGTACAAGCAGAAGACGACATTATTTAATTTCAGGCAGAAGGATTTACAGGGCTGAAAGACATTAGAAAATCTGGAAAGTATTTAAAAATCTCTAAGGTCTGAGGAAAAATCAAATTTGATCAAGTCATAAATTCTTTTGCACACATAATCCTTCGGGAAGAGTGCCTTTGTATGCCTTTTGATTCAAAATGCGCACAATCCTGGGAGTGGCGGAAGTCACTTTCTAGGACCGAAAAAATCACACTCCATGACAGTGATTTCACACTTGAAGCTGCCTAAGGACAACCACCAAAGCCTCCTTAGAAATCAAGGGATCACACAATGGAATATTTGTGGCACATAATGGAATCATCCCCCTCCCTTGGTTCACCATCCACAATGTACCAAGTGAGGGAAGGAGGATTTGAATTCTCCTATATAATACCACCAAGAGATGAAGAACTTGAGAGCACATTTTTGTGTTGGCCACAATTTCCCAAGCAATACTAGCAGTGTGCGATTTGGAGCTGAAGATAGAGGGGAATGAATTGTTGGCCATCCAACAAGTTCAGTCCACCATAATAGAGAGAGGGAGACTTTGCACCAAAGCAAGCTTGGATGTAAAGAAATCCTTGCATTGGGACTTATAACCCATTTTCTAAGGGCCCTTTCGCAAGAGGGTTTAAGTTTCATCCTCATTTCCTACTAGCACTCAATAAGAGGGGCCGAAAGAGCCACCGTTTGGACTATTGCAGTTGTTCGACTCTATTTTTAGCTTTTGTTTTATTTGTTTAGTTTTTAGTTTAGTTTTAGTTTATATATGCATGTTATTTATTTATATAGTATGCTTATTGTTGAGGTATAAAAGGTGTATTTTTTAACGCCTATTTATCCTACATTAATTATCAATCCAGGAACGACTTTTTATTTCAAGAGTGTACTATGTCTGAGGCTGCAATTCAATCTAAGAGTAATGCCTTGTAATATGTAGTACAGTCTTCTAAATACAAGAGTAAATGGATGCTTGGAAAATAAATCTAACTACAATAACATAAACTCAAATGCTCTGAAATCCAATCATTCACTTAGTAAACATCAATCAAGGACACAGTAATGATAACTCTTTCCTCTAGAAATTGATGCAACAAGATAATCACTTTGAGAACTTGGGAGCAATAAACAGTGTTATTTATAGTTGAGGATCCTGTTTTAAAGCAATTGAATGGAAATAAATCTTGAACTAAGCGCTACTAATGAAAGGAAACTAGGAAAGCTCTCAAAACCAAAATCTTTGCAATTAATCAACTAAAATGAACAACAACTCTAGAAGTAAACAAACAGCAACATGTAATCAAACGAATTGAACAGCAAATCCTATTTAATAAATCTGAAAAAAAAAATCTTAACTAATGGAATCAAATGTAAAATTCTATTGAACAACAATCTGCAAATGAACAACAGTCAAACGGAACAGCAATCAATTCATCAATGTAACACAATGATATCAATAAGCAATTAAACAGACAACCAATTAACGTGCAAATGTAATGAAAACAAATACAAACTATCACATGACGATAATTGAAAGGTAATGATACAAACAGCGGATCGATCCACCAGGGCTGGGCCCGTAACCACCAGTGAAATGTTGCTGGGCTTTACTCCAGAGTTAAGAAATGGAACGAAAACACATTCTTGTATTAATCAGACATAAACAACGTTTACTGCATTTTCTCTCTGATCACAAGAGTTAAGAAATTACAGAGTTACAAAAAGAGTTTTTAATCATAAAATCACTGTCCCAATACATAATACATGCTCTCCTTTTATAATCAGAAGAGGAGAAAGTAAATAGTAAACATGATCCCTAATAACAAGATTGGATTTTCTCCAACAACTTGATCAGCAAGAAAAAATATTTCCATCAATATTTCAACAGGAACAAGTCGAATTTGGATTTGCAGCTGAGATAATTTGGAAGACGGCTGCAACAGTAAATCTGATAAAATCGTGCTCAAAGAACCTTCCGTTTCTCTCAATACAGGCCGAATTTGGGCAAACAGTTCTATGTTGAAGTTAATTCGGTTCATTCTGGACAAAAGCCATGTTTCGGATTTTCCAGATTCTTCTCCATTTTCCCAGAATATCAACCGCAAAACTGTCACTTCTTATTCCAGCCAATTTCTCAGTTGGAATATTAAATGATGTGCTGGAGATCAAATATGCAATCTAGAAAATATCTTGGAGGCTAAAATGGTGAGTGTTGTTACAAAATATATTAATAAACCATCATTGATAAAATTATGCATAATAATCATCAATTTATTAAAAATAAAGGAGAAGAAATAATATTTATCCATAAGACCATAAATAATTATAAAATGGATTTATATGATAAATTATGATAAATTACATGATAAAGAAGAGTATAAATGGATGAAATAGGTGTTAAAAAGTGGTCATATTAGCGGCTCAACACTTATGATTCTAGCTTGTTCCACTAACTTTCTTGACTCCACTTCTTTTTTTCTTGTGACCAATAACTTAAAAGGGTAAACCGCACCCCTTAAGTTGGTGTGATTTCGTACATGCATGCACCAAACACACTAATACATGATGCATCTAGATATTCATCTTCTCTTTGTTCCTCCATTGCTTTCGAACTTCATTATCATTTCTGCTCTTTTATTATCCTCCTAATCATTCATTTGTTTCTCGATCTTAAATGACAATTTTTATGCTAGCTAATTGTAGTAATTTAACTTCCTCGTCCATTTCCTCAACTAATTATTATTTTAACACATAGGTGGCCCACCTATTTGTGAAAAAGTCCCATAAGATACATGGAATTTGAATAAGGCATGATCCATAGTGTTGTAGCATTATAAAATGAGCGTGGAGTAGTGGAACTATAATAGCAATGAATGAGTTGCAACAATATAAAAACAAGGCAGAGTTGGAACACTGTCACAACAAGGTAGAGTTGTAGCACAACCATAGCAAGGTGGAGTTACAACACTGTAGCAATGAGGTAAAGTTGCAAAACTATCACAACAAGGTAGATTTTTACCATTGTAACAACAAAGTTGTGTCACATCATTGTAAAAACAAATGTGGTGATGTAGCACTATTAACCACAAGGAAATTTTGCAACACTGTAACAACAAGGAAGAGTTATATCACTTTAAAATCAAGGCAGAGTTGCAACAGATCCAAATATTTTACTTCAAGGATGCATATAGAATTGCACTTAAAAGAGAATGTAACCAAGTAACATAAACACATGAACTATATAGAAATTAAAAGCAACCATGAGATAAAAGGCACAAGAAAATTTGATAATGGAGTTCACCCAATGTGGGATATGTATCTGGGCCCTACTTAATGTGGGGAGGCCTCTTTCATTAAATGGAAGAAGAAATAAATTACAAGAAATTACAAAATGACATCTTATACCTCTACTTCTTTGGATTCCCTTAAAATGTATACCTCTACTAGAGAAACAGACTGTACGGTTGGTTTCTTGGCGAAAAATCGTGAAAAATGACTATAAATTTGACCACATTTTCACACCGGCACTTATGGACCTGCAAGGAACCTTTCTCGGCATCAAAAGATACCCATGCATCAAGGTTATGCTCCTAGAACCGACCATCAAGGTTCTTATGGTCATGGTTCTACACGTAATTGGAACTCTGCTCCCACACCCCCTTCATTGGGCACATTGAAATGGGTTTTATGTAATGGTAGAGACATAGTTTACAAAGGATGGGCCAATGGCCCATTGGTTGGCAGTGTCAAATTAAGGTGTATTGGTTAGGGAGGTCCCGGGGTCCAACCCACAAGACCTCTTGTCATGGCTCCTCCATGTTATATTTTTGGTGTGTGGTTTGTTTGTTGGTAACGGAGCCACCCGGTCGGCAGGTCAGACAGGTTCAAACCCTGTTGGCCCCTCATAATGGTTAGCACTATTGGGCAAGGTCCGAGTCACCTGCAACCTAACCTGTATTGTTCCAAGAATATATATTGTATAGTTGAAGGGTGGCAAGATTGCTAGCCCGCCACCTTAATTTTAATATTTTTTTATATATTTGGAGGGTGGCGGGGTTGGTGGCCCGCCACCCTATTTTTAATATTTTTTTCATATATTTAGAACAAGGTGGTTAAAAAATCTATTAGCCAAAATCGGGGTCATCGGAAAAATTATAGAGGTAAAAAATTTTCTCATTCCAGTGGTCAGATTCTGTGCGATGAGAAATGCCAAATTTTTTCCTCGTTGGTGACTACCATTAGGACTAGTTTGACCAAAAATTTGATTGGACATAACTTTCACATATGAACTCGGATTGAGGTATCGTTTATGTCATTGGAGATCTTGCAATAGGATTTTTGATCTGACCCTGGTTTTATTTCAATCTAGTGACTTTGATTTTGGATATTTTCCAAAGCCATTTCTGGAGACACCTGGATCATTCCTCCCCAATAATGAGTTTTTGGTCTACCAAAAGATTTATCAGTCAATTGGAAATTGATTGAATTTCTCCCTCACTTTTTCTTTTTCAATCCAACGTGCCTTACTTGGATGCATTCCCTTGAAATCAATATGAAGGTACCTCACGTCTCCCCATCGCGAAGTGTTAGTATTCCTGTCAAGAATGATATCCTCAAGTAGTTATTCCAAGTATTCAGGTGCAAATTCATCCACTATAGTAACCTTTCCAACCACTTTGGTGTCCATGATCAAAGGAGGCACATAAAGCCTCAGGTTCTCAACATTTACCACTGAGTACATTTGCATGTATGTTGGAAAATCAAGATGAAAAACATTGTCTCCAATGTTTTCTAATATGGTAAATTGGCCATATTTGATTAGTCTAAAATTATTTTCATGTCGAACTTTGTATCAAGCTTGAATTTTCCCCAAATGCTACTTCATTTCTTGGTGAATCATCTGAATTCGTTGAATGAACTTATGTTCCTTGTCCCTATCATCTTTCCCACTGGAAACTTCACCTCTCTCAAATACCATGTCAAATGGATCCTTGGGAAAATATCCAAAGCATGTCTTGAATGGTGAACTTTAAGTGGATGAATGCACTTCTAGGTTGTATGCATGTTGTACTTAAGGAAGTCACTCATCCCACAACTTGGGATGCTTTCTGCAATAGTCCCAGAGTAAATGTATGACTGTGCGGTTGAAAACTTCTATTTTTTTGTCAATATGTGGATGAAATTTAATGCTCCTCTTTAGCTTGGTTTCCATCATTCTCCACAAAATAGTCTAAAAATATGCAAGGAAATTTGAGTCTCTATTAGCCACAATGGATGTGAGCAACCAAAAATGGACCCATAAAATTTGGAAGAAGAGATGACTCTAGTATGCTCTGCAATGACCTACTTTTTACAAGGCATTAAGAAACACATTTTTCTAAATTGATCCAAAATGACATACAAATAGTCATGACCTCTCCTAGACAAATGCAAACCACCAAAAAAATACATTGACACACTTTTCCATGGATGAATCAGAATAGGGAGTCGTTTGTAGAGCCCCAATATTCTATTAGAGGACTTGCAAATTGAACACATCACACATCCATTTACATATCATGTCACAATAGTTTTCATGTGAGACCAATAACAAAATATTTGTAAATAACGCAAATTTTCTCCTACCCAAAAATGACCTAACACAAGATATGTATGTGCCTCTCTGATTACGTGTATCCTTTCATTGGTAGCAATGGAAAGTTTACCAAGATGGTACAACACTTTTCCTTGCAAATGGTAATTTTCCACCTACGATTCATGAGTCAGCTTTGTCTAAACCTCTTTAAAGTCTTCATCATCAACATATTTTTCATCATAAATTTCAAAATATAAACAAGCATTTTTCAAAACTATAGATGCATAGATAGGAGGGCGAGAAAGCATTTCTTCCACTTTGTTGTTGGTTCCCTTCTTGTATTTGATTACCATGTGAAATTGCTAGAGGAATCCAATCCATCGGAAATGACGTGCTTGTTGAATCTTGGTTTTTGACTCGAGGTATTGCAAGGGCTGGTGATCTATGTGAATGACGGTATCCTTGTCGATCAAATAGTGCTTCCACATTTTCACGCTTTGAACCAAGGCATACATCTCCTTTTCATATCTGGGATAGTTCAAAGCAAATTTTTAGAATTTATCTGAATAGTAACATACAAGTTTCCTTTTCTGCATAAATAATACTCCCATGGCATACCCACTAGCATCGATCTCGATCTCAAAAGGCTACTAGAGATTTAGTAAGGCGAAAACTAGTGCAGTTCTAATATTTTATTTCAGTGTATCAAAGGATTTATGATGCTTTCCTCCCCACTCGAATATTTCCTTCACACTCGTCAATGCATGGAAGGGGGTTGCAATGATGAAGAAGTTGGCAATGAACCTTCTCTAGTACTGCACTACACCCAAAAAGGTTTGAACCTATGCAACATTGGTGGGCTTAGGCCACTTTGTAATCACATCAACTTTAGAAGGACCTATTTTTAACTATCCATCTCCAACAATGCAACCTAGGTAAACAAAAGAGGTCTTAGCAAAATCACACTTAGACATTTTGACATATAATTTTTCCTTTTGCAAAACATCAAGCACCTATTTAACATGACTCACATGATCTTTCCATGTCCTACTATAAACAAGAATTTCATCAAGATACAACAGTACAAAATCATCAAGAAAAGGCCTAAAAATATCATTCATCACCCTCATGAATGTGGCAGGATAATTTCATATTCCGAATGGCATCACCAGCTATTCAAACAACCCTATTTTTGTCTTAAATTTAGTCTTCCATACATCCTTTGCTGCAGTCCTGACCTGATGGTAGCCACCGCGCAAGTCTATTTTTGTGAAATAGACATCCTTTTTCAATTGATCTAATAAATCATCAATGCGAGGGAGAGGTTGTCGATTCTTCACCATTATTTTGTTGAGTGCTATGTCGTCTAGACACATCCTCCATGTGCCATCCTTCTTTGAAACCAACACAATAGGTGAACCAAATGGAGAATAACTTGGTCTTATGACCCCTTAGTTTAGAAATTCCTACACCTACTTCTTTATCTCCTCCATCTCAATGGTTGACAACCTTTAAATACCAATATTTGGTAAAGGAGCATCCTATTGCAAGTGGATATCATGTTGGATTTCACACCTTCAAGGCAACCCAATTGTTTCCTGAAAAATCTCATAATTCATTATAATTAGAAACAATTTCATACATTTTTTTATGAGTGGGATCACAACCTTGGAAAGCTTTAGATGCCTCCACATATTTTTCTCTCACTACCATGAGCATGCACCCTTTGGTGGAATTTCCCAATATCTTCATATGACCTGCACTTATAATAATGGCACGAATCTTGGCATGATAATCTCTAACAATGTATTCCACCTCATCTTTCATGAGATGATACTTGTTTTCATATTTAAATAAGACTAATTTATTGTCATACAAATATGGACTCCCCAATACAATGCCACAAATATCCAAGGGTACAACATCAATATCAACCTCGTCTACTAGTTTGGATGCAATAAAAAATCTAGCCCTAGACTGTTTGGTTACATGTAATTTGGCTTTATCACACACCCAAACAAGAGGATAGGGTTTCATATGAGGCTTGGTATCTAATCCTAATTTCTTAACCAAGGATTCTGAAATAAAATTCACTTGTGAACCTGGGTCAAACAAGTTTTCCACTATAGTATGTTTCATCACAACTCTAATGTGGAACAATTTAGTCCTATTTCGTTCATTAGCAAGAGATTCATTTGAAGTAATTTTACTTTCCTATAATTCATAATTTTCATTAGCATGAAGAGAAAGCTTGTCTTGTATGCCCACTGTTGTGATCTGTGTTTCAACACTGGAATCGGATCTAGGGTCTTGTGGCACAGTTGCCACCGTCTTTTGCTTACCCTTTCCACCAAATCTCTTTGGCTTCAACTCTGAATGCAAATTCCAACAATCTTCATCATCATGGCCTTCCTTCTTGCAATGTGTGCAAGATGGCTTTGCTCCTTATTCTTTCTTGGTTTTTTTTGCCTTCTTGTCCTTTCCCTTACCTTTTTCCTTTGAACTTTCCATTATGAGGTTTGAAAGATGATTTATTTGGTTGATCCTATCTATCATTATTTCCCTTGATTTCAAGGTGAATGGTCTTCATGCTGGTTGCATCAAAATCAATAGGCTAAAAAAATAACAATAATTACTTATCTAACTGTGAAAAGCACAAATATATTTTGTTACAATATCTGGTGAATCAAGTGGAATTTTAAAATTCAAATCTTCCTTTCTAATCTCTTCTATGAATCTTTGTACATTTTCACTCTTTCCTTATCTCAAATATTTCCATTCCATTAAAACCTTTTTTCAACAACCCAAAGGATAAAACTGATCTTTTAATGCAGAAACAAAATTGGAAAAATAATAAAGGAGATTACCCAAGTCTTTGCTACCTTTCTGCAGCTTCCTCTCCCACTAAATGAGAGTGGTGCCACTCAGTCGAAGAGATGCTAATTGGATCTTGGAATAATATTCTTCAATCTATTGAATCTGAAAATAGACCTCGATATGTATGATCCAATTGTTTAATTTATTTGCACTACATTCTCCATTATATGTGGGAAAACAAAACTTTACACCTAGCTTAAAAAATGTCTTCTTAGATGTATTTCTATGGTACCTGTTAAATGATGAGCAGAGGAAGAAGAAGAATTTTCACTGTGGATGGAGAGGGAGGAGGTTCTTCTCCTCCACCTCCATGGTGTATCGAGACATGATCATCGGGTTCTTTCTTCTCATGCTTAATTGTCTTCTCATATTTTGAAAACAACTTGAAAAATTTCTCTGCCATCGTGAAGAAGATCTTGCATTAATTTCGCTCTTCTTCCGCTCGTGCATCCTCATTTTCCATGTTCCTCCTTTGTATTGAAATCCTTGATTTAGGATCAAATTATTTTATTTTTCCTTCTCCTCTTTGGATCTTTTTCCCGATTAGCATTCAATCATGCAAATCACATCAAAAAGACTTACTCTAATACCAAACTTGATCTAGATCTTTTACTTCAAGGATGCATACATAATTTCACTTAAAAGAGCATGTAACCAAGTAACATAAACACATGAAAGATGTGGAAATTAAAAGAAACCATGTGATAAAAGGCACAAGACAATATGATAACGAAGTTCACCCAATGTGGGCTACATCTCCTGGCCCTGCTCAATGTGGGGAGGCCTCTTTCATTAAATGAAAAAAAAAAAAAATTAAAAGAAATTACAAAATGACACCTTATACGTCCACTTCCTGGGATGCCCTGAAACTGTAGACCTCTGCTGGAGAAACAAGATGAACGGTTGGATTCCTGGCAAAAAATCATGAAAAATGATTATAAATTTGACCACATTTTGACATCGACACTTCTGGACCCCAAGGAATCTTTCTCGACATGAAAATATACCCTTGCATCAAGGTTCCTCTCTTGGAACTCGACATTAGGGTTCTGCTAGTCATGGTTCTTCACCTAGTTGAAATTTTCTTCTTCTCCCCCTCTGTTGGGCGTATTGAAATGGATCTTATGTATTTGTAGTGGTAGAGTTTACAAAGGATGGGCCAACAACTCATTGGTTGGCGGTGTCGAATTAAGGCGTATTGGTTGGGGAGGTCCTGGGTCCAACAAACAGAACCCCCCATTATGGATCCTCCGTGTTATATTTTTGGTGTGTGGATTTTTTTTTGGTAACGAGGGTGCCCGGTTGGCGGGCCGGCCTACCGGGCCAGGCGAGTTCAAACCCCACCGACCCCTCATAATGGTTAACACCATTGGGCAGGATACAGACCACCCGTGACCCGAACCGTATTTTTACAAGCATATATATTGTATAGTTGGAGGGTGGCAAGGTTGGTAGCCCACCACCCTAGTTTTTATTATTTTTTATATAGTTGGAGGGTGGCGGGGTTGGTTGCCCACCACCCTATTTTTAGTATTTTTTTTCATATATTTAGAACAAGGTGGTTAAAAAATCCATCGGCCAAAATTGGGGTCACCGAAAAAAATTAAAGAGGTGACAAATTTTTCTGTTCTGGTGTCTAGATTCCATGCACCGAGAAATACCAAATTGTTTCCTTATTAGTGACTACCACTAGGCCTAGTTTGACCAAAACTTTGACTGACCATAACTTTCACATATGCACTTGGATTGAGGTTTCGTTTGTGCCATTGGAAATTTTACAACTAGATATTTGATCTAAAATTAGTTCTAATTCTGTTTATTAACTTTTATTTTGGAGCTTTTCCAAATCCATTTCTGGATTCTGAGCATTTATGGAGCCACCTGGATCATGCAACAATCTTATTTCATCCTCTAACTACTAGCTGAAATAGATTGATGAAAATATATTTAGGCTGAATATTCTATTGCATTAGGTTGCAACATCTCTCTAGACTCATAGAGGAAGATAGAGCAAATTCTACCCTCATAAAAGTGAATCTTCGCCCCATTGAGAGCATGGCAGTGACTAGGTACTTAACATATAAGAACAAGATAAATAACTTGGAAGCAATGAGGCTTCCTAGTACTGCAACAAACTCCAATCAAAACCATATGTGGCTTAAGAAAGTGTGACATAAAGATGCCAAGTCTTGACTAAATCATTGGGGTATCGGGGAAGAAATTAATTCACAAAATAATGATAATATTAATAATATTATTACATATAATTTTAAGGAGAAATTGTGGTGTGATAAATAAATGGGCGATAAGAGAAATTTAAAATATTACAAGGAGGTGATCAACCCTAATATGAAAGATGAAAAGTATCTTTATGTTTTAACTAGCATAAAGAAGAAAATAAACATTACAAAATAATAATAAACTCTCACATGCTCCATAGTGAAACACAACATTAGACAATTCCTAAAACATCACAAGTTGAAACAATTTGTTATCTTTGTGTCACTAAGAGGGCTGAAGATGAAAAACATTCTCTTAGAATGTCATGTATACACCCATATGAGATCTGAATTTCAAAATATTTGTTACAATTCCAATCTTATTAACCTTTTAAATCATCAAAACCATGGTGATTTAGGAATGTTTCTCTAGAAGCTTTTTAAGGAAACAATAAAATTATAATTCAAACTAAATAATTCCTTGTCTTTTTTTAAGGTTTGATAAATAAATGGTGGTCTTAGTAAATATTAACAACCTCCACTACCATAATCAACACAATTTTGAAAATAAATAATTTTTTTCAATGGTTAGGCGGGTGAGGCTACCCATGGTTTTAAACTAGTGATCTTAACATCAAGGGGTGCCTTAACAATACACCTAATTATCACCTCTTCAAAGCCCTATGAGAATTTTAAAATGAAGACATGAGGGTGGGCTTTGATCCACTTATGTGTGAAATAGTCAAGAGACCATGTAATATAATCTCTTTGGGTGCAACCACATGTTCAACCACTACATCAACGTGACCCATGACTCAAAATAAATTATCGTAGGAATTGAACCACAATAATGAAAAAATTCTCAATCTCCATTGCTAAATCCAACCACTTTAAATAAATAATTGAAAACAACCCAAACAAACTTCTAAAAGATAAATAAATTTAAAAAATAAACAAAGATAAATAAATTTAAAAAATAAACAATTTGAATATTTTGTTACTTGGCTAAGATGTGGTGTCCCTATATTCACGATTTAGTGTGGTATAAAAGCTTAGATTAAATTTGACAGTTGCATGGAACATTATTTTAAACTTTTTCAAAATTATTAATATACTTATTCATTTTTTTCTTCTAGTATTATATTTATAGCAATATAGTTTAAATATCAAATGTATAGTTAATAAATTTTACATAATAATGAGATCTATAGATGATTTCGACATATAAGTGAATAAATTATTCCACTTCACTATGAGGTTAAATTGCAATAAAGATTACTTTGAGAATATATTGTATTGTTTGGGCTAAATTAAGAGAAAACTAATTTTTGAATAGGATTTTAAGGTTATATGGGGTTAAATTACAATAAATATTAGCCTTAGAATATAATGTATCATTTGGGTTAAATTAAGAGAAAAATAATTTTTGAATAGGATTTTAAGGTTATATGATGTATATAAGTGATAATGTTAACGATTGATATAAAATGTATGGTTTATAAAAATTATGTAGTAGTAAAATATTTAGATTATTTTGACATATAAGTGATTAGTGTAGCACTATAAATTAAATGTCTTGTAAATTTTTATAGGTGTTTATTTATCAAAATAATTATCTTAGATGTTAAAATTAAAAAAATATTGAAATAATTGAATTATAAATTTATTATTGTTATTTATAAAAAATTAAATTATATAAGTTATACACATATATATTTGAAATAGCATAGAACAAGATTTTCATCTATGGAGATTTACTCTTATTTTATAATGCATATTCTTAAATTGTAAATACATTTGTTACAATATTATTGATCTGAAATTGTGAGAAAAAAGTATTTCTTATACAGAGATTGACAATAGGGGGCTTTTACTGGTTATTTCACCTTTACTAGAAAGGATGAAACCAGAAGCTTCTAGCTCACAAACTGGCTCTGCCTAAAGAAATAAAATGTAAACACTGAAATAGATCTGATCAATGAAAGTATTTGTTTTTGTGCAAAGTATTCATTAATCAAAATTTTAAGTGTGAATAAGCAATTTCAAGTATTCTGCAAATGAAGTAATGTGGTTTGAAGTTGAACTAATGAGTTTTGTTCACTGTATAAGTCTGCTTGGGAAAAGTGTACTTATCAAAAGTTATTGTTTAATGTAGCAGAATCTGAAATATAATAGCAAAAATGTACAACATAACAGTAAGCATTTGTTTAAGCAGTTCACCCCTCTCTTGGGCTACCTCTGCTGGGTCCAAAAGCCTCTAATTAGGCTTTTCCCTTTTTCATTAATGCTCAAAATATGAATTACACTGTGTAGAAAGCCTCAAAAGGAAAAATAAGCTACAAATTCAGAAACAAAAGGCTGAAATCAGTATAAATCGACTATTCATTCACCTCCAATGGATGAGTATAGTCCAACACAGCTAATCTTTCATTAGGCCCTGGTGGCTTCACAACCAAAATCGTTGGTAAAATCACTGATAGAGTGCCCTAATGGCTCTAAAAAATATCCCAACAGCTCCAAAATGCTTCAATACCCCAAAATCAAAAAAAAAAATCATCCCAAAAGGACTTCCCTAGCCAAAGTTATGGCTAACTGAAGTTTTCCTAGTGTCACCTAGAAAAACTCCAGCTAAATCTGGCTAACTGCCAGATAGCACCAACAAATATGGAGTTAGGCACTGAATTTGGGGGGCCGCCGAATCTTCCGCCAGTCATGGGGGGGCTGAAGAATAGTTCCATGTTACCATAACCGTCAGATTGTATTAATTAAACTTTGAGTTTATCGCGGCATTTTATAAGGTTTAAACCATATCATAACATAAGGTGTTGAAACCCACGTGACCATAACCCGATTCAATGCGCGCCGTTTGATACATTCAAATTTTAAATAAATATTCGCGCCATAGGTTTAACAACAACCACAGTGTGGCCCAACGGTTGGTCCGTTGTGTTTCCATTGGCCTGACCTAGTTTCAAATCCCGTCGCATGCATAATAAAATTTTAAAACGCCATTTCCATTTGACCTTGGGGCCACGTGGCGGCCTCCGGGCTGGCCACGTGGCGCCTGTTCATTAGCTGCCACTGGAATATTTCATAGAATATTTTGTGGAATATTCCATGAAATATTCCCAGAATATTCTGTGGAATATTCTTTTTTTAATAAAAATATTTTTAATAAAGTCAACTTTGACCATTTTCTAATTGAAATTGGCAAACTTCAAAGATGAATATCTTCTTCATAAGGCATCGGTTTTCAGTTCCATTCATGTCTACAGGATCATTTTTCCAAGCTCTTTCCATTCGATCTGGTTCAGACCAATTCTAAGCAACTTCATTTTTGAGCATTTTTCTACAAGAGACTTGATCTCTTGATCACACCTCCCAAATGGGAAGCTTTTGGACCCCAAAAGCTCTCTGATTACTGAAACTGATGATGTGGAGACTGATTCTCCACTCTTCCACCCTTGAATAACTGAAATCTACCTGATTTCATCAAATGAAGCTTTTGAGAAAATGACAATCTGTCTCTGGAATCAACTGATCGACCATTGCTAAGATTGACGGAGTCATGATGCAAATTATTAAAATTTGCA
>CM076578.1:1036055352-1036205352 GCA_034641835.2 Pinus albicaulis
TCAAGCCTTGAAAATCAGAAAAAGTTCCTAAAAGTCTCCTAAACTTTGGTATCGCACTTTCTAGCTATCTTGCCTGTGGTCCCGCACCCAATGTTCAGCTATCCTGCGTACCTAAACGCACTTTATATGTGTTATGGGTGCGGACCCCTATAAGGTAAAAAAGGCGCTAGTAAATTCCAAAAATCTCAATAAAAGTGAATTCTAGAAGCTTCTAGAAAATATCTTGCAGTGATAGATTCGCTCTTATGAGGTGCATGTATCCCTTACCTTATGGAGCTAACCCCTTGATGTGAGGAGTCTATCCCTTTGAAGGAGGATTCTATCCCTTCATAGTTGGAACATAAAACCTCCTCTTTTCCAATATAAAAAGAGGCATTGAGTAGCCTCATGGGGAGTTCAAGCTTTAGAATATTTGAAGTTAAGTGTTGTTGAGATTTAGACTCAGTTAACTAAGACTTTTGTGAGGAGAGATTACATACCTCTATTTGTCTTGGTTGGAGGAGTGTAGAGCTTATCAAAGTAAAGGAGACTCCTGCTTCGGACCCTGGGAAGGCCTGTGCAACATCAAGGCTCAGGTTGGAAGGTTTTCCTTCTTTTGAAATTAATACAAATATACTCATTTTTCTCAATAAGCTTTTAGTTAATGGTTTATTTCATAGATTCCTTGATCACTATGATAAGCATGGTTTATGATGATTTCTATACAGGTGCTATGTAATATTTTTCTTGTTTGTGATTGCAGGTTTACGAGGAAAACTCCTTCAAGCGCACGAGGGACAACAATGACTCCAAACAAGCATTGGACAAACGTTAAGTCCTTAACACCTCTATAGAGCTTTTCATAGATCGTATATGGTTAGAGAAAGATTAGTCTATTTCTCGTTTGTTACTAGATACTTTTAGTACTAGGAGATCGGGTTCATTCATAAGACGATTAATCCACACAACACACTCCGGAAAAATCTATGACAAATAGATAAAAAGAACCAAGAAAACACATGCATAACCAAGCATGCCAAATCTAGAAAAGAAACCACACATGCAAATATATACCTACAAAGAATCTCGTTGTAGCTACTTGATCCTACTCTTCCTTTCTTGATATTTTCTACCTCTTTTCCTTCTTGATCCAATGTTGAAATGCTCCAAGAAAACTATGTGTCCAAGAGTGAAAGAGAGAGAGAAAATAGAGAGAGCGCTCAAAAACTTAACCAACAAAAGGTACCAATTGATCCTCAGAAGCATTTTTTATCAATTGGGCTTCTATTTTCTTCATTTTCTATTATTTTCTTTCATTTTCCTCCTCACATGAAACCTGTGACCTTTCACCTTCCTTTTCTCCAATTTTCCATTATTTTCATAAATAAATGACGATAAATGCCACTTTTCCTTTCCAAATGCATTAGCCATTTCCTTTTCCGATTTCCTTAGCCATAATAATCGAAATGAACACCCATAATAGGATGTTTTTCCCAACATTCAACATGGAATAAGTTTCCCAGAACTGTGGTTATTATTTTTCCTTTATTAATTTTTTTTACATGGAATTTTCGCCAGGGCTATTACAAAACCCTCCCCCTTAGGGGATACTGTCCTTGGTGTTCAACCACACCTATACCTTAGAAAAACCTTTGAAAATAAAATATATTTCCCATGGATATTTATAACATAGCTCGATGTAGTATTTACAATGATCACCCTGTTGAAAATAAAACCAACATGATAATCATAAAAACATGACAACTATAATGGCATGACACCCATACCTCTTATTGGATCTTTATAATATATCCCATGGCAGTATTATATGCATATAAATATGCACATATACCAAAAAATCACACCAAAACATATACCAAAACTTCTTTGCCTCAACCAGTAAACAATGAAGGATACTTAGCCCGCATCAGTTTTGCCATCTCCGATGTAGCTTCATCAGGCCCAAAGTGATTCCATTGCACTTTAACCTGCTCGATTGCTTGTTCTAGAGCATGATCACTTTTTTCTAAAATACATAATTAGGTTTCAATTGGAATTATCCATCTGGCTCCACCTGCAATACAAACCAGACAATCAGATGATCAAAATCTTTAACATACTTCTTAAGCAATGACACATGGAAAAAATCACGGACTTTCACTGTCAGAGGTAGTGCAAGTTGATATTCTACTAGCACAATCCTCTTAAGAAATTAATAGCTCATGTAACATACACCTCCCCTCACATCTACTCAAGTAACATGCCAATCGGGGTAAACACGAGCTAAGGGAAGTTAAGAGCATACTCAACCTCTTTGGTGACTTTAAGGAAATGGAATCGACCATAACAAAGACTACTTGCACCTACTATAGGACCCCCAGAGGCTATCCCAGCCATAAATATTACTTTTCCTTGGGTCCCACTGACTTTTACTGAAGAAAACCCTTGGTCGCTCCCTTGATCAAGGAAAGGGTGCATCTGGGAGGCTCTGTACACTCCCACAACATGGGCATGCATGCGTCTAGAAACTCTTTTACCCGAACCTATGCTTTTTTCCACGGGATTTAAGGCACTTTTAAGCCCAAAATATTAAACACTTCCCAGAACTTCTTATAGCTTTCATAATTCATCAAACACATGGAGACAATGCCAATGACCCAAAATCTGACTCCGTCACTAGATCTGGCCATCCCCAACTGGGACTGAAATTATGTCAAATACTTGACATGAATGAAATCTATAATTCTAAGATACAATACAAAGCACAAATGATTTAAAATTATGGAAAAACATTACAAGAAGCATCACCACCCTCTTCCTTGAATTGATATACCATCAATTAGGTCTTGCATCCATTATATAAACATTTTCAAGTGAATACATGAAATAACCATGACATGAAATATTCATTTAATAATGCTTATAACCGACATAAAACCATGTAAATAACGATGAGATAATAGCCATTAAATCGACGCATAAATAGGTACAAAATTAAGAGAACTTATCTTTCATTGATCATAGGCAACAACCGAACAGGTTCAGGACTTCCATGTACCACTCGACCATAGACATGGTTGGGTTAAATCTCTCTTCAGCCAGTCACCCCTGTGCCATATTCCAAGAATGAATGTGGGATCTCATGGATAACAAATCCAAAAACAACCAAGGGAATCTAGAGGTTAAACCACCTCCACCCTTGTCATACCGTGATCACCACAAAACTAGTCCTCTAATCACAAAACCAAACTGAGCTCAGAATTCCATTTGGAATCCATCACTATCCATGAGGAAATTTCCGTCTCTTTGTCTATCAGGATTTACTGCAATCCGATCCGAGATCACTAGGCCCTAAATCGAGACACTACCCTTATTATTTACCGTGTATGCTACCAAAACCGTTCAACGGATCCCTAGGCCTTTGTGAATTTTCTTGAGAATACCTTTGCCCCAAATTTCAAAATCCATTCGACAATTCCAAAGCTCAAAGCCAAGATAAAAATCCAAACACACAATGGAATTTGGGAAAAGGCAGGGTAAGATTGAAAACCATTGTAAAACCCAACAAAAACATGCCACCGACAACAAGAGAAACAAATACCAACATGCATAATCCATGCATGTCTAAACCAGCTAGGAAATCACACATGAAATATGTTACCTATAAGTATTCCTGCTAAAATTGTTGGATCCTGCTCTTCCTTTCTTGATTTTTTATTTCCTTTCCTTTCCTTGTCCTTCCTTTGCTTTCTTTCATCCTTCTTGGCTCATTGCTAAGTTTCCCCAAGAAAAATATAAGTGTCCAAGAGTGAGAGAGAGATATAATAGGGAGCAAAATCTTGAACTAGAAAAAACTTTCAAACTGATCCTCATAAATCTTTTTATCAATGAGGTCTCTATTTTCTTAATTTTCCATTATTTTCCTTCATTTTCCTCCTCACATACTGACCTTTCACCTTCCTTTTCTCCTATTTTCCATTATTTTCATAAATAAAATGGCAAGTAATGCCTCATTATTTTTCCAATGCATTTTCCATTGCCTTTGCCAATTTCCTTAGCCATAATAAACTGATTGGGTACTAGTGTCCCACAATGGCTCTACAATCAGTTTCAACCACCTTGTTAGTGTCAGTATTTGCATCTTTCGACCAGTGATCAAAATTAACAATTTCATGTCATTTTAGGGGTCCCATTCAGAAATTTTTGGCATTCCACTAGGTAATGCAAAAATTTGGTCACTTGGTGCAGATTTTAATTAGGGTTCATTCTTTTTTAAAAATGTCATCTCATCACTTGCTGGCTCACTTTATCACTATTCTGAGTGTCCATTATTCATGAGACTTTATCATTTTTTCAATCATATCATCATGAATTCCATTCAGTCAATGTGTCCATTAGGTATTAGGGTTTTCAAGGTACATTAAAACATCATTTCCATTGCATAAAAGACCAGAAAGACTAAGGGTGATCAATAAATTCACTTTACTATGTAAATTTGAAATGTAGTTTCTATTTCATTATGTAATTTTTATTCCATTATGTAATTTTATGTTTTCTCAATATGTAATAAGTTCATTTTGTGGAATTGGATCTGCCTTGAAACGAGTGGTGGCAATCTGTGGTTTCCCTTCGTCTAAGCCTCATGCCGCTCACTCGGCCTCGCCCGTCTGCATCGACGAGGCGTATATGGAACGTCGGGCTTCCTCCTTTCAATGTTGAACCGAGTGTATTACATGCCCCTCTGGTCTCTCTGGCGCTCACTCTCTCTCTAATCCGCTCCACTCGATAAACGCTTAGCTGACCCCGCCGTAAATAAGATTCGTAATGTTTCGCCCCAGTGACGAGGGTGTAGTTACATGAAGGCAGAAATAATCATCTTCCTCAGTTGCGTCTTGGTAGCCATTACGCCGTAATGGCTGTTCTTCCCTTTCGAACAACCTCTCGCTTCTTCTGGGACCGTTTATAGCATCGTTCTTCATATTCGAATTCTTTTAAGCCACCCGGATTTGATCGGGAGGGCGACCGGGAAGCTCTTGGGCTGAAGAATTGTCCAACTCTATGGCAGCCGGACTCTCACCACATCTTCTCACAAGCCCCAGCGGCAAGTTCAGGAAAAAGTGGATCACGAGAGCACCAGCTTCCTCTCGTCTCAGATATGTAGAGGAAAGCAGAAGTCTGATCACTCTACCTCGTTTGAGATCCAAATCGTGCTCCTTTTTGGCAAAACTCTACTACAATGGGTGAGCTCTTCGGATCTAGTGCAGGACCTCAAGCAAATCCTGGAATTTAGGCTGGGGATTCCCTTTGCATCTCAGTGACTCCTCCATGAAGGTAAACAACTTGAGGATCTTTATCCCCTTTCTTTTTACAGCATTAAGAGAAATGCATCCATCATTTTTACCCTTCGTTTGAGAGGGGGAGCTGTTGGACAGTCATCTTCAATTGCAGCTTTTTCATACAAAGATGTTGTCCATGCTCAGATACCCAAGAAAACAGCTCCACTAGCTCAGGCTCCCAAACCTTTTTTGGTGGACAAACTAGAGGAAACCCCCTCCATTGAAATAATGCATCCAACGCTGGATGAGCAAATCCAAAAGTATGCAGAGCATGCCATTATTTGCAGGTTTAATGGGCTATGGCCACGCACAGCAGATCTCTACCAATGGATTCACTCTAACTGGACCAACAATTGCAAGGTTCTTTTCTGCTCAAAGGGTTTCTTCATTGTAGTGTTTGCTTTCAGTGAGGACTACCAAAAAGCATTAACTGAAGGCCCATGGTTTTGGGGCTCAGCAGGTTTATTCCTCACCCCCTGGTTCCCAGATTTCGATCCCTCTACAGCAGTCATCACCAAGCTCCCCATCTGGGTCAGACTTCCTAATCTCCCGGCGCATCTATGGCACTTTGCTGTATTCCAAGGGATCGGCAATACTCTAGGCCGCTTTCTAGCCACAGACACCTCTAGAGAGGAAAAGGGCATATACACCTTCGCCAGAATTTGTGCAGAAATAGACATGAGCAAAGGTCTACTTGATCAGATTAATCTCAAAATTGGAGACTTCCATTGGACTCAGACCCTGGATTACAAGAACACAGCCTTTCGCTGCCAGAATTGCCATCACACAGGGCACCTTTAGAGCTCTTGTCCCTCGATGCCTGCCCAAAAGAAGAAAGCCAATCTTAAGCCGAAATCCAAAAGCCGGAAACCTCATGATCCTCCCCCCATGGATGATTTTGATTCCAGCTCAGATGAAGAGGAAGGGGATGCGGAAGGAATGGACGCAAAGCCGGCACAGGATCCGCCCTCGACTGGTCCTGAGGAATCTAATGTCCCACCAAACTCACAGAAAAGAACTCATGAGTCCTCTCCCTCGGATTCAGACAAGGAGACCTCTTCGTCAGCCCAGCTCAGTTTGCAAATCATGCCAGCTCAGCAGAATCATCTTGGTTGGGTCAAAGTTGGTAAAAAGAAAGGAAAAAAATGCCGAATAGTTGATTCTACCCACGTTGGGTAGAATCCTTTGTTCTGCTCTTGTTTCTCTGTTTTTCTTGTTACTTCTTGCTTAGCACTGCTCTCTTCTTGTTTTCTCTTAGGGGCCGAGGTGGATTTTAAAATCAACGGGCCGCCTTGCTTTTGCTTCTTTTGGTTGTAACCTCATATTGTACCATACGTTTTAAACGTTTCTCATTAGAATTAGTTTTACTGAGAAAAAAAAAAAATATGTAATAAGTTCATGGTTCTAAGATAGATGCCAACTCAAAGGTTTCATATGCCAAGAAAGCTCAGAAGTTTCAAAGTCTAAAATGTTCTCAATCCATCAAATTATCAATCTCCAAAGATCATAAACAAAATTGAAAGGTAAAGGTTTCAAGGTTTAAAGTGAAAGAGAAGAAGAAAAGTGGGTCTCAAAATAAAATTCATTCAAATCGTCAAGTATAAAGCCCATCACAAGACAAAGAAACCACTCATTTGCTCTCCCAAACATCAATCTCACACTCCCTTGGCTCGAAAATCAAGTTTGCAGGGTTAAAATTCAAATTTTGGGTGGCACTATGCTCCTGGAGGCAAGGTGCTGCGCACCTAGTAAAGGCGTTGCACTCCTAGAGAAGGACGATGCGCTCCTGGCAGTTAGGCGACACACTCCTACAATTGGCGCTTCACTCCTTCCTAGTTTCATTCACAGCCTTTAAAACTTTGTGAAAATGATCCAAACCACCAACTAAGGGTTTCTCCACCTCATTAAAATTAAGCACCACCATTTTGTTCCCTCCTTGCATTTCCCATTTGCAAATTTAAAGTGTTAAATTCCTCATTCAAATTTGTAAATTTTTTAAGCTAAGAAACCATAGATTTCATTCCTACAACCCTAAATTTTTCCCTAGGCCCTACATTCCCTTCCCATATCACAGTGAATCCTATCCCTATCCCTATATCACAAAATCCATGTCCCCAAACTACATTTCCAAAAACCCTAGCTCCTAGCCAACAAATTTCCTAGGCAGCTTCCATATACCTGTAATAAATTTCCCAATCTCATTTCCCTAAGTATTTTAATCCCATATCAGTCCCCTAAGTTCCCTAAACCCCTTCACTATTCCCCCAATTTTTCCTACTCCCATCCCCCCTCCCTAAACCTATTTTTGACTCCCCTTTCCCTTCCCTAGGGTTTCAAAACTAAAAAAGATATGGAGGAGGGAGATAGAGATTTCATGGAAGAGGGTGAAGACAGAGAGGAAAGAAGACATCATTAGGGAGGAAGAATTTTTAGGCTTGAACCTATTAGCACCAAAGAAATGATATCCTCACCCATGATAGTCTCTTTCTTTGAATATGTTGGTTGCCTTTATTTCTATGAAATGGTCCAAAGAGTTCAACACCACCCTGTTTTGAGCAGATTTTTCATCTCAAACCTTAAAAAAATTTAGGTGACCCTTGCAGGTGTGACCTTCACCATATCAACACCTATCATTGTTGCTTCCACAGGGATACCTAATATGGGTGAGAAATGGTTTAAAGCCAAATACCCATAGGAATAGGATTATGAACTATTCATCAAACCAAGGTACAAAAATGAGAGAAGGAAAGTATTCCCTTTTAGTTACCTTCTTGATAGGTATACCCCCATGATTAAAATCGTCATGTAGTACTTCTCTTGTGAAGGAAGGTTCTCTATACTTTACAAATATCATTTTAGACTACTCATGCACTTCACAAGAGTCAAGTTTCTCAACATCCCATACTATTTGTTTAGGAGCATAGAAAAAATGGCCTACATAATATAGAAGAGAGAATGTGATTTGCAAATGAACAACCTCTTCCATCACTCTTTGATCAAAATCATTGTACTCCATCATCTAAAACAGTTGAATGTTTCATGGAATACCTCAATTACCAATGATGTCTTCACTGCTCCACCACCTCATCGCATTGCATCTATTCCTCCATCAGCTTAGCCTACTAGACCCATATCATCACCATCATCAGTATTTCAGAGTAAAATTAGGTCATCCAGCAGAGTTGTGGTCAAAGAGCCTAAAAATACCAAAGAGTCTGACAAAGACAAATAGGTCAAGACATATAAGAGGGGACCTAGGTAGGCGTTTTCTCCACAAATTGTGGAAGGGACCTTGTCTTCTTCATCAACAAAGCATGTACAGAAGGGAAAGCAAAAGCAGAAAGAGGCAGTTGTGCATTAGGAAGTCATGCAAGAGGATGAGGATCCTCATGATGAGGAAAAATATTTTTATCTAATTGACTTAGATCAACTGAATGATCATGAGGCCTCAAGCTTAATTGCCAAAAAAAAGGATGCTCAAATCAGAGAGATGCAAACTAATTTGGATATAGCTCAGTTTTTCATTTCATTTCTTGAGCAGGAGAATAAACAGTTTAAAGATCATCAAGTACTTATGCAGCTAGAGCTGCTCAAAGAAAAAATAGGTAAGGCCATGATGTAACTTGATGTTCTTGATCATAATGACATTCAAAGCAAAAGAAAAATACCAAAGACAAGGGGTCTTAAGAGGGCTTTACAACAACAAAAGATTGAGGATGAAAAACTCACATTTGAGGATAAGATTGCCAAGGAGGTTGAAGATGAAAGAGAGATATGGCTTGATAGGGTCAACATACACCTTGAGAAACTCCTCCACAAGGCAAAAAAAGACAAAAAAATGATGAGAAACATGTCTAACAGGTATATCACAAGAAACAAGGCCTGTAGCATTAAATTCAATCAATAACAGGAGAAACACAAGAAAAAGGAAGGAGACAAGATTTAAATAATTATTGAAGCATCTCTAATTGATTATCATACTTCATCAGGCTTCCAAGAAACAATTTTGGAGGATTTTTTAGCAAAGTTTTGAATTTTTGGGTTTTTTTCAAACTTTTGACAGTTTTAGCACAACTACACTGCCAAGAGCGCAACGCCCTAGGCATTGCGCTTCTTCTAGGAGGATCCAAATCCAAAAAAGGGGGTACAATTGTATTCAGAAGGTAGTAAATAATCAATTTAGGCACTTTTATAATTAAATTTTAGCAATCTGGCAAGGAGAAAGGTAAAAAAAACACCTCAAAAATCATGTTTTTGCCCTATTTTTTAGCTAGGTGTTGTGCTCTTGACTAGTATTGGGAGATTGAATTTTTGGAGGGTAAAATATTAATATTTTTGGAAACCAAGGACATTTTTGTAAACCAGACATGACAAGATTTCCAGTGAGCTATCCCGAGCTCAATTTGGACATCAGAAACCTCTTCAAAAGTTGAGATGAAGATGGCGCTGCGCTCCTGACCATTCTCTGTTTTTTATGATTTTTTCCAGTTTTCTTAGTTTTAGAATGGAAAAACCATGTTTTTAACAATGTAAAATATGGATGTAAATTTATTTATTATTTTTTTTGAGTTACTAGAGGGTAAATACATTAGGTAAAATTATTTTTATGGATGAATGAATTTGTTTCAACAAAACTAGGGGAGGGTTTGTTTGACCTCCCTAGTCTTTGGGTTTTCAGTTCAGCCTTTTATGGGTCAGCTCCTCAAATCACGGATTCGACCCCTGAGGTTGGTATAAGTTGTTTCATGTCTATATATTTCATTTATTTACTCATTTCACAGGTTGGATGCTGTTGTATTGATCAGAGACACTAGTGTATTTAGATTTTGGTAGGAATATATTGGATGAGTTGCTGCTATTCTATTCGGATTCATTTGGTATTGTAATTTGGCATAGTTTATTATTTTGTTTCATATGTAAGAATTTTTTGCACTCTTCATGTTCATTCCAGGTCTATGATATTTTTTATTCTCAAGTTTGATAAGAAAAATACATCTTTTATGCTCTATTTTGGGAGAATCACCATAATTTGTTTCAATTTCTTCAGTTTAAAAAGAATTCATGTATTTTCATGCTATTTTTATCACCTCACCAGTCTATTCCATCTCGCCTACAAACCCTAAAGTGTTAGAGTTCTTACCTACCTTGCCTCATCATATGCCTGTAATTATGATTTTATTTTCCCTGAACTAGTTACCTCTTTGACCTAATTCACTCATCCAACACCCAAATCAACCAATTAAAACCCCTGTGCTAATATACCTAGCCTAAAACCTAATTGATCCAGCCCTCTTGGCTATGATCCCTTGAAGAGAGCCCTCTCCTGCCTAGTAGGGCTATCTACTTGGTGAGAGCTTGGTCTATAGTTACCTTTGTTGGTATCCTCCCAGCTTTAGAGATCTGGTAGAGTACTAACATGTTGGTGACCATACTAGGTAAGAAAAGTGTCAAATATTCCCTGGTTGTACCATTATTTATTTGAATTCTTGGCCTCTGGATGATAGGTCTAAGATTTCGTTGAGTCTAATCTGGAAAAGTTGCAAAGAAAACAAGTTACTAAACAGTGGACATTCTGGCTTTGAGGAGATACACCAGATCAAATCCTGATCCTCACCCGGCTGATCCAGTTGAAGATCCAGAGAGGCTTGTTCGGAAGCATAGATATCAAGCTACAAATATTCATTCAGATCGAATCCCATTGGTAAGATATTCTTTGTTTCCTGCTAAAGTTCTCTCTCTTGAAGATATACCATTTGATTTAAAATTTGAGTTGTCATTGTTTCAATCTAAGTCTGAAACCTCATTAGCTAACATAGTATTTTATCTTTTAAGGCTATCTGATGTCAGGTCATTATCTGAGTTAGATCTTAGTTATTTAAAACTTGAATAAAATTTATCCTTTGAAGAAACTAAGTCTGAATCAGACTTTGACGCTAAAGTCTAGAGTCAATTTTATAAACTTGAAATTTTAGCAAACCAAATTCAGTTCCAGTCGGAAAACTCCATCATCCAATATCAACAAGAGTCAATACCTATTCCAACACACTCACAATTAGTTGTTGTTTCCTCTTCCGCACCATCTACTTCATCACCTATTCGTCAAGCTCTTCCTAGTGTCACTCCTGTATTCCATTCAACGGGAATTATGGCCAGATTTTCACCCCTCATCTTACCAAGTCAACTCCATGCCTTACCTTAGGGTTATGGCCAAAGGCTACCACTATTTGATGAAAATTCTTCAATCACTGCAAAATAGCACATAGTTAAAGTCACTGACTTTATTGATTTGGAATAAGTAGATGAAGACGATGCAAAAATGAGAATCATAGTTCAGATTTTTTCAGGAGAAGTTAAAGTATGGTTCAAATAATTAAATGCAAATTCCATAGCCACATCAAATCAGTTGATAGATGCTTTCATAGCTCGGTGGGAGGTAAATAAGAATCCATTAAAAATCCTTTCAGAATATAACAATCTGAAAAGAGAACCAAATGAATCAGTACAAGACTTCACTGCCCAATTCAACAGAGTATACCATTCCATTCCTAATGAGATCAACCCCCCTCTAGGGTTGGCCCTTTTGCATTACTCGGATGGTTTTTATCTAGACATGGCCTATCAATTGCGAGAAAGGAATCCTGCTACGTTAGAAGACATGCAGAAAAATGGAATTAGTGTAGAAGCTAATTTTTCCATAGAGAAGACAAAAATTAAGGGTGAAAGCAGAGTAACTACCAAAGACGAGGCACCATCATCTTCTGATGTAAAACTGGACATTTTAATAAGAACAATTGAGAGGATGGTTGACAGGATGTCTATCACCGAAAGGCAGCCGGAACCACAAGCTAGAAATCCTAAATTTAGAGGAAAACATCAACAACCTCAATTTAGAATCAAGAAAAGGGAACAGAGGGCACCTGAGCAACCAGCACAGACACAAAAAATTTGGACACCCTTGTAGTATAATTATGCTCAATGAGTTGAAGAAGAAGAAGAAGATCATATTTTTGTTGAAAACCATTTTTTTACAGCTGATGGCCAGCCCATATTTTTTACTGAAGATGAAGAGTATGTCGATAAGAGGGATGTACCAAAGGATGAAGACTACATTTTAGCCCAGGATCATCAGTTGGAGGTTGAATATAGTGATTATTAGCGAGGATATTTGAATTCCCTCAGCTCACAGCATGGGAAGTATACATTGAGAGGTAGAGATGTCCCAATAACTCCTATTCAGAAGCGAGCATCTCAACAAAAATATACTCAACCAAAACATAATTCTCAAGGTAATCGGAGTATAGGAAAATAACCTGCAACTGCAAATTAGAACAAAGACAATCTACCATCTACAAGCTCATCGGGTAAAGAAAAAGACAGATAAAGGAAATAAGTTGCATCAAAATGTCATGCCGAAAAAAGATACATCACTAAAGAGGTAGAAAAATCCACTCCTTTCAGCTTAGAAACTGAAATTTCCAAATTGAAAGTGTTAATACCTTTAAGTGAACTTGTCAAGAATAATTAGTATAAGTCTCATGTATCAAAAATGTTGAAAGTTGATCCTTCGTCTGATATACTTAATGTCAATGATGACCAACCTGAGCTTATCTTTGGTCCAACAATAAACGATCAGTTAGAGGATAGTGAAGTTTCCCCATTATATTTGAGTCTGAGAATCCACCAAAATATCCTTCACAATGCCATGCTCGACTCTGGAGCTTCCCACAATTTGATGTCGAAATCCATTATGGAGAAATTGGGCCTTAATATCACTCGTCCTTACCATGAATTTTATTCCTTCGATTAAGGAAGAGTCCGTTGTTTGGGTCTTATTAAGGATTTAGTAGTTTCCCTTGAGAAAATTCTAGAAAAGAATGTCTTAATGGATGTAGTCGTGGTTGATATACCACCAGAGTTTGGTATGTTGTTGTCTAGATCTTGGGGAGTGAAGTTGAGAGGCACTTTGTAACTAGACTTCTCTTATGCCACCATCCCAGTTTTCGGACAAGTGAGATATTTGTACCAGGAAATGAGATGAAGTACATAATAACCAACGAAGAGAGGCCTAATAATCATCCAATAAATGTTGTACATACATATTTAGAATCTTTCATTTTGTTCAATGATAATGGTTTGAATGATGTAGATAGTCAACTTGTAGAATTAGAATATGTTCTAGAGATTTCTAATTGTATCGGAATGATTTTAGAGAAGGGAAAAGAGAATATACCCAGTGTTTCAGAGTAGTCATCTGATTAGGAAGAGGAAATTCAAATCATAATCAATAAGTATCCCGGAGAGTTGAGACAAAACAACAATCAGAATTCTAGAACTTAGAGGATGAATATGGTTTATGGAAAATGGATTTTAATTGTGCCTTGGGGAAAGACGAGGCAGGCAGTGGAATTTCTATCCACATCCCTCTTCATCAGCCTGATAAGGTTCCTAAGATGAGGCGAAATATGAAGCATTGATCACCAGTCTTAAGATTTTGAAAAAGTTGGGCACAAGAAGAATTTCAGTATATGGTGACTCTGAACTTGTGATAAAACAAGCGAAGGGTAATACCATGCCAAGCATCCACGAATAAGAGCATACATAAATGTTATACTAGATATCCTGAAGATGTTTCCAGAATAAAAATTTTCAGTAGTACCAAGAAGTCAGAATCTCATGGCAGATTCACTTGCGATAGCAGCAAGCAATTTAAAAATCCTAATATTTTCTAACAGAAAATTTGAAATTCATGTGAAGAATCAGCCTACAGTTCTTGATAACTTGTGATATTGGCAAGTATTTTGGGATGATCAACAAGTTAATAATTTTCTACAAAGTTAAGGTGAGTTTGATTATTATGTAATTGAAAAAGTTTATGACAAGGATGATCAAGTCATCAAAGCAACTCAGGTTGATATTCTAGAACTGAAAGATAACAATATTCCAAAAGGTCTCATACCTTTGGAAGAATTGTTTGATTAGGATGATGTAGCGAGGAAGCCAACATTGGTTCCTATAGAAAAAGGTGTGGAGGACGTAACATCGAGACAACAAACAAGCCTAATATGGTCAAATTGTCCAGGTCTTTGTCTCCTGAGGTAAAGTACAAGTACATTGATTTAATTTCTGAATTTTCAAATGTTTTCACGTGGAATTATGCAAAATTAAATGTTTATAATAAATACATCATACAACGCACCATTCCAATTAGGCCCGATCAAAATCCCTTTCGGCAAAAGTTGAGAAGGATCGACCCAAGGTTGATGCCATCCATTGAAAAAGAAGTGAACAGGTTCTATAAGTCAGGTATAATTTTTCCCATAAGGTTTTCTGATTGGATATCTAATTTAGTCCTTGTAAGAAAGAAGACTGGTGAAATAAGGCTTTGCATAGACTTTAGAAATTTAAACAAGGTGTCACTAAAAGATAATTACCCCCTTCCCAAAATGGATCACATATTACAAAGAGTGGTTGGGCCTTTCGAATGTCTTTTCTTGATGGATATTTGGGATATAATCAGATTTTAGTACATGAGAAATATTAGGACAAAACTACCTTCACTACACCTTGGGGTACGTTCAAATATGCAAAGATTCCATTTGGACTAAGGAATGAAGGGGCTACCTTTTAACGTGCAATGGATAAATAATTTTCAGTTGAGAAAGATGTTTTTATAGTGGTATATTTATATGATTTGACAGTTTTTTCCCATTCAGATGATGAACACTTGTATCACTTAAGGATTCTTTTTCAGAAATGCAGGAAGTTCAGAATTTCTCTTAATCCGAAAAAGAGCCTTTTTCCATGGAGGGAAAAATTCTCGGTCACATCATCTCTAAGGATGGAATCCAGATTGACCTTTCTCGGGTTGAGGCAATTCAAAAAATTGACTTTTCGTAGAGAAAGAAAAAAATTCAAGCTTTCAATGGTAAGATGAATTTCTTACGTAGATTTATTCCAAATTTGGTCAAGCACCTTCGGGAAATGACCAACATGTTGAAAAGGATAATGAGGTAAAGTGTTTTTGGGATGCTAAGAAGTCCTTTAACACAGTGAAAATTTCTTTGACTACTACCCTTGTTTTAATAAGCCCGGATTACACTATTGATTTTATTATATTCTCATTCTCCTCTGAGCACACCATAGCTACAGTCTTAATGCAAAATAAGGACAAGATTGAACAACCCATTGCATTGTTTAGTCGAACCATCAGGGATGCAAATCTTTGATATAATATCATAGAGAAACAGGCTTTGTATTTGATAAAAGCATTGAAGGATTTCTATATCTATATTTTACATTCTCATACTTTGGTTTATGTCCCTAATGCAGTAGTAAAACATGTTATTATGCAGACATATCCAGAAGGAAGAAGAGAGAAATTCATAGCAGCAATGTTGGAATATGATCTCGAGATCAAGTCCACAAAGTTGATCAAAGGTCAAGGTTTAGCAAAGCTTATGGATGAGTCAAATCTGCATGTTTTAGATATTAATCTTATTACAACATTTTCCGTTGAAGAACAAGATGTCACTTTGATACAAGTATCTGATATGCTTATTTCGTCACCTTGGTATTCTGATATAATATACGTGCTTTAGAATTTGACTAAGATTAAGGGTAGGTCTTTAAAGTTGAAAGCTTCCAAATATTGCATTTTAGATAGCGCACTTTATTGGAAAGTTCCAAGAGGTATATTACTGAATTGTTTAGTTGAGAGTGAAGCCCAAGAAGTTATGAATGATTTTCATAAAGGAGACTGTGGGGGGCACCTTTTCTGGAAGACCACAACTAATAAAGTATTGAGAGTGGGATACTATTGGCCAATTCTATTTGCAGATTTGTATAAAACAATGATGAGTTTCCATGAGTGTCAAGTTTTTCAAGGTAAAAGGAAACTTCTTCCATTACCTTTGCAACCTATTTCAATTCATGCACCGTTTCAGCAATGGGGACTTGACTTCATCGGAGAGATTCACCCTACATCATCTGCACAGCACAAATGGATATTGACAGCCACCGATTACTTCACCAAATGGATTGAAGCGATCCAAACAAGGCGAGCAACAAACCTAGTAATTATTCAGTTTTTGGAGACTAAAATATTGTCTCGTTTTGGTTGTCCTCATAATATTATTACTGAAAATGCGGAAACATTCAAATAAAAAATTATATGTTGATTTTTGTGACAAATATAACATCAAGTTGGGGTACTCAAACGCCTACTATCCGCAAGGTAATGGTTTAGTAGAGTCCTCTAATAAATCCATGATTAATATCATAAAGAAGATGTTGGAGGCCAACAAGAAGAACTAGCACAAAAATCTTGTGAATGCCTTGTGGGAAGATAGGGTGAGTAGTAAGAAATCTACCAAAATGTCCCCTTTTTAGCTAGTTTATGGAATAGACATTGTTTTTCCTACATCACTTGCAGTCTCGGTCATGAAATTTTTGTAAGAAGTAGGAAGTGAGGAGAATTATGTACGTCAACAGATCAATCATATGATCCATATTCAGCAGATGAGAGATGAGGTATTTCATAACACCTCAAAGCTTCATGAGAAGATAAAGAAGGTGTATGACCATAATACCAAGACAGATAAATTTAAGCTTAAAGATGTAGTCCACTGGTGGGATGCAAGGAACGAGGAAAAATGGAAGCACAAAAACTTGTTTGAAAACCTATGGAAAGGGACCTACAAGATCTTAGCTATTTGACAAAAAAATTATTTTCTACCACAGGAGATGAATGGAGAAGAATGTTTGGGAGGATCGGTCAACGATAGGCTCCTTAAGCACTATCATTCTTGATGTAGTTTTCAGATTTACCACTATCATTGTAAATATCAGTTTGACTTTCCTACAAAGTGTGAAGTGGAGAATCACTGAAGCTTGGGGCCCGAAGTGAAGGCTATAAAGTTTCATTAGTTTTATATTGTTTTCAGAATCAATTCAGTCAAATTCAAGTAAGTTTTGAGTCAGTTTTAAAGTCAGTTTTTAGTCGGTTTGAGTTTGTCTCAAATCACTTTAAGTTTTCAGTTTCAGTTATTTTTTAGCATTTGAATCCATGCCCAATGGATAGGCACTTGGTCTACAATGTTCTTGGCACCTCCAAGGAGCTACCATCCCCAGCTGGAGAAAATTTTAGTGTCATTATTTGCATCCTTCCAACAGTGATCAAAATTAACTCTTTCATGTCATGTTAGGGGTCCCATTCAGATATTTTTTGTCATTCCACTATGTCATGCAAAAATTTGGTCACTTGGTGTAGATTTTAATCAAGGTACACTCTTTTCAAAAAAATATCATCTCATCACTTGCTAGCTCACTTTATCACTTTGTTGAGTGTCCATTATTCATGAGTCTTTATCATTTTTTCAATCATATCATCATGAAGTCCATTTAGTCAATGTGTCCATTAGGTCTTAGGGTTTTCAAGGTACATTAAAACATAATTTCCATTGCATAAAAGGCCAAAAAGACTAAGGATTATCAATAAATTCAATTTACTATGTAAAGTTGAAATGCAATTTCTATTTCATTATGTAACTTTTATTCCATTATTTAATTTTATGTTTTCTCAATATGTAATAAGTTCATGGTTCTAAGATAGCTACCAACTCAAAGGTTTCATATGCCAAGAAAGCTCAAAAGTTTCAAAGTCTAAACTGTTCTCAATCCATCAAATTCTCAACCTCCAAATATCAGAAACAAAAGTGAAAGGTAATGGTTTCAAGGTTTAAAGTGAACGAGAAGAATAAAAGTGGGTCCCAAAAGAAAATTCATTCAAATAATCAAGTATAAATCCCATCACAAGACAAATAAACCACTCATTTTCTCTCCCAACCATCGAGCTCACACTCCCTTAGCCTGAAAATCAAGTTTGCAGGGTCAAAATTCAAATTTTGGGTGGCGATGCGCTCCTGGAGGCAAGGCATTGCACACCTGGTAAAGGCATTGCACTCCTATAGAAGGACTCTGTGCTCTTGGCAGTTAGGAGCTACACTCCTACAACTGGCACTGTGCTCTTGCCCAGTTTCACTCACAACCTTCAAAACTTCGTGCAAATGCTCCAAACCACCAATTAAGGGTTTCTCCACCTTATGAAAAGTAAGCAACACCATTTTGTGCCCTCCTTTCATTTCCAATCTAAAAATTTGAAGTGTTAAATCTCTCATTCAAATTTGCAAAGTTTTTAAGCTAAGAAACCCTAGATTTCATTCCTAAACCCAAGTTTCAATCTCAAGGGTAGAATGTATGTAGACTATACCTTGTACATGGTAATTGTTGAAAGAATTCCTAAGAGTGCATACTTTCTACACTAGTTGTTGTTGGCATGAGAATTATCACACCCTTATGTCCATAACTCCATGCTAGTTCAAAGAGAGGAAGGATTTTCAAACTGAAGGAGGAACAATTGTTCAGGACCACGGGAGAAACTTGTACGACATCAAGGCATCAGGTTGTAAAGTTACTCTTTTCATTCAAGATAATACATATGGATCTCCTTTTCTCATTGAGTTGTTCTTGTGCTTATTTGAATAATTCAATACTTGGATTCCTTGATCACTAGGTTAGATTAGATGTTCTTAATTATTATATGTTGCAGGTGCTTTTAATTCTTTTGTCTGTCTTTGATCGTAGGTTCTGCTTACTGAAGAAGCCTCTTTGGAGCGACTGGATAAAATACTGCAACGAACATTGTATTTCAAGGTAGGGGCATGTCCTCTTTCTTTGTTTATAATAATTCTGAATTGCAAATAATCTAGAGAAAATTATTTACAAATGGATGTTTGTCTCCAGCTATTCATAGAATACTAGGGAGATCGCTCTTGTCTGCAAGAGGGATTAATCCGCATAACAAAATGGCGACTCCACTGGGGAATAGAACTTAGTCTTCCTTTTTTATTTTTTCAGTTTGAATTTTAGAGTTTTCTGATTTTGACTTATCTAAGACTGGTTTGGGTAGATAACTTTTAAGAATTCCTGAAAAGAAAGCTAAATATTTTTTTTTTCTGGATTTTTCCTTGCCTTCACAGTTTTCATATGAAAACAGTGCAGCAGCCTCCGCAAGATTTAGTTTAGAACAATATGGTATCGCTTTGTTCTCCATTAGAAACTGGGAACTTGTGGAAAATTTTTGAAAAAATAAAAATTCTCTTTTAGGAGCCAGATCACATGATTCTTTCAGTTTGCCCCAGTCTATCTTAGCTGTCAAATCTTATGTGTGAATTTCTTTTCAACAAGTTTTGCGTCAGTCTCTGTTAAGTTAATTGGGTGTTTTGAATATTATTTTTTGAGAAATTCTTAATTTTATTTCCTTTGGTCATTACTTCGAGGTTTGTCTCGGTTTCTTAACAATTTTTTGCATATTTTTTCTTTTGTTTTTGCAAAACAATTTCCCCCTCATTCGCCAGGGGGTGGGAGTGGCGAAATTGTGCCTGAGTGTTAATCACCTTTGAGTGTTTTTATTTTTTGACCTTTGGAAATCTCACCCAATTTTCTTTACTTACACTTATTGGTTCTTTATATGACATTGGAATCATCTAGTGTTCGAGAATTCTCTTGCATAGATTACATTTTCATAATTAGAACTCTCATTTTCAAAATATGAAAGAAAATTGTACATAGATTACATTTGCATAGTTTTCAAGTGAATTTTACATAGATTACATTTGCATAGTTTACATTCTAGAAAAAGCATTAGTTTTTCTTGATAAAATTAGAGCATTAGAGAATTTGTTATATTTTCTCTTATTTATAAATTTTTGCATTGTTGGAAGTGAATGGAACCTCTCTCCTTACTTTAGTTAGGATTCATTGAATTGAAAAGATTACATTATCATATTCGATTGTATTCAGTTTTGGGTCAGGTCATAACACCATTGGTTTCATATCCATTTACCCTTTGAGTAATAAAAGCCCTAATAAAACAATGCTTAATAAAATTCATCTAGAAAATTTTACATTTTTTAGGTCTCTTTCCACCAATTTAGCTTAGGCTAGCGCTTTGGAATAGGCTGTAGTTAACATTCCAAAGAAAACTAAAAAAACAATAGTATCTTGCGGTAAGGAAAAATTCCAATTGTTGCAATCGTGCTCTGGGAAGCTCTTCTTAAAAGAGTCAAGCATGAGATCATGTCGGAACCATTGAGGTAATCGTACCTATCTCATTGGGAAAGATAGCAGATGTGCACGTAATACAAACGGTAAACCTCAGATAGAACATTGTCGAGGATCCTCGGGTCACTTGTTGGCAAACGTTGGTTTTACCATATCAAGGAATCTTCAAGGGGATTGAGCTTGTTACTCTGCCCTTGTGTGTATATCAAATCGTAGAATATTCCCCTAGGTGCAATTATCTCAGTTGGCAATCTTAGTGGCCATAATCTTTAGGATTTTTCCCAAGGTGATGGTGGAGGGAATGTCTCACTGTACCTGGAGCAGACGTTGACTAGACTCACTTGAACTTTCCAGAGGTTACTCTTTACTTCGAGATGGCATAGTGAAGTTACTTGCATCGGACTATTTCATTAAGCAGGTTGTCAGGGTAACTGTTTCGACCGCTAGTTTTTCACATTGATCTCTGTGATGTTGGATTTCATCACCAACTAGTGATTTCGTTGTGAAACCAAACTCTTTGTGTGTGGTTTGACTCCTAGATTTTATAGCGCATGTTAATTTTTTTTTTTTTACTTTTTAGAGACCTTAGGTGTGAATTGTGAATTTAAATTGTTAATAAAATTTACTTAAGTTGAATCTAATGGCAACAGTTCCAGAATTTACCAACTAAGGAACCCCTCTTAACGAGAATCCTAGTACTTTTCCTTGCTTTGTAAATGTTGGTACTCCTTATATGGCTACATTTTCATTACCTAGATTTATCATAGGTTTACCGTTGTGGTTATTTTCAACTTCGTTGTCCTCAAATGCTCAAATTGTTCCACCTCAAACGGATGCTTCACCTCAACATAGTTCACCATCTCAACATCACCAACCTCATGTTGACCCTCTACCTTCTTCACCAAACATGTCTTCCTCCCTTTCTTCCTCTTCGCTTGGTAAAAGCCTTGATGCTAGTAACCAGGTGGCTAAGAAGAAGAAGAAGAAGCAAGATAAGAAATAATTCAAACAACCAACCATGGTTATAAGTGTTAGTAGTGTTGAGGAAACCTCCAACATGCATAATAAGCACAAATACCCTTGCAAACTTTGTAAAAGTGACCACTTCCTTATCAATTTTCCTGATATTCCTAAGGTCTTGGAAGTATGGTCAGAAAAATCCCATCAACTTACTGTTGATCCATCAATCAGTGATTGTCAGGTTCCTGGGAAAAAGGGTAAAGTTAGGTTTCCTTGTAGGTTATGCAAAGGGAGTCATCAAACTCACATTTTCCCTCACATGGATGAAGCCTCAAAATTGTTGGAAAAACTTATTGTTCCACAACAAAAAATTCCAACTGGTTACCATAAACTTTCTCCCAACCTACTGTCAACTGACGAAGTGATTGATCTAATTCCAAGTACAGTCAATCCCGCTCTTCCATTGAAGAGTGAAAATCGTATTACTAAGGTTGATGATCCTTTAGTTAATCAAGTGGTCGACTTTATTTCACATTCAGTCGATCCCACTTTCCTTGTAGAGATTCAAATTCATACCGCTCAAGTTCTTCTTGTTACATCATATTCTTCTATGCCAGGGGGAATTTCACCTGTTCCTACAGAATCCCTTCCAAGTACTGAGGTATTTTCCTTTGATTGGAATAGACTTACAGAACCTCGTCTTCCCTCTTCCATCCCTTTCCAAATAATTTTGAAGATTTTTGGTAAGAATGTGCGCCGCACAAATGTAAATGAAGGTGCTTCTGTTAGTATTTTATCCTCAACTGTTTGGCAAGATTTGGGTCCCCCTCAGCTTCTGCCTTTTACACAGAATCTGCCAGTTTTTAACAGAACCATTAGTGAACATTTAGGGATCCTTCCTAAGTTTCCTATTACATTGGAAGGTAAAACGATTTTCATTGATCTTATGGTAGTCTAAGGCCCCTCGTTTTTCAATGTTCTCCTTGGGCGAGACTATATCTATGAAATGAAAGCTATCGTATCGACACTCTTTCGCATGATGTCTTTCCCTCCCAATGGAAACATTGTGACTGTTGACCAGCTTTCATTCGTTAGTCTTGATTCGACTACCATTAATCCGACATCCCTGAATTTTCCTTATACGGAAGTGGTATCTACCCCATTGCGGGTTAATTATGTGGCAACCAGTCCCATGTTTTCAGTTACCGATGCAAGCGAGCCTCTCACTGTTTGCTCAAATTCCTTTGACTTAGATCTAGTAATTGACATTTTAAACCTTGTGCGATTATATGAACGCGATGTTCTTATCCCTATTGAGTCCCTTGACATGTGTTCCTCCCAGAGAATGGTTCTTCCTTCTGATGAAGACCTCTTGGATGCCATGATCAAGGTGCGTCCCTTGACATGTGTTTCTTCCAATTGGAAGCCATGACAAGGTTCCATGAGGATGGTTCTTTTCCTGTGTCAACCTCGTTAAAAAATGAATCAAATCATGAGGATAGTTCTTTTACTGTGTCAACCTCGTTAAAAAATGAAACAGGCCTTCATGAGGATAGTTCTTTTCCTATGTAAACCTCATTAAAAAATGAAATAGATCCACGAGGATGGTTCTTTTACTGTGTCAACCTTGTTAAAAAATGAAATAGGATTCCATGAGGATGGTTCTTTTACTGTGTCAACCTCGTTAAAAAATGAAACAGGATCCCTTGAGGATGGTTCTTTTCCCGTGTCAACCTCGTTAAAAAATGAAACAGACCCTTGAGGAGAGTTCCTTTTACTGTTTCAACCTCGTTAAAAAACGAAACAGGTTCTCATGACGAGAGTTCATGTTCCTGTGTCAACCTTGTTAAAAAATGAATCAGGCAATGAGCATAGTTCTTTTCCTGTGTCAAGCTCATTAAAAAATGAAACAAATCCTCTCCTAATTGAATCGAGTCTTTGATTAGATCTCGTAAGTGTCAAGTCAATTCTTTCATCTGATCTCGTAAATGAACCTTCATTCCATCCACCTATTAGTAACCAGTAGTCCACTTACTTAGGTGAATGAAATGAAGCTTTGGGGGCATATGCTCTTGCAGGTTACGCTTGGGGGGCATTGAAACTTATCTCAAGCATGATTTTTTCCTTTGTTTCAAGTTTGTGTAAAAATTAAACAAACCCATCTCAAGCATAGTTTTCCTTTGTTTCAAGCTTGTGTAAAAATGAAACCACTCTCAAGCACAGTTTTCCTACATTTCAAGCTTGTGTAAAAATGAAGCCGATCTCAAGCAGAGTTTTCTCTTTGTTTCAAGCTTCTGTAAAAATGAAACAAACCTATCTGAAGCATAGTTTTTTCTCTGTTTCAAGATTTTATAAAAATGAAACCTATCTTGAGTCCATTTCGGTTATTATTTTCAAGACTCATTAAACTCATGGAAATCCCAAGATTATTTTTCTATCTTTCATTCTCAGAAACACATGAAAATGCCGAGTTCTTTTCGTCTTTTCCTGCTTGTAAATTAAATTGAGAGTCAGCCATATCGAGTACACCTTTTTATATGTTTTTTGAACTCTCAAAGTAAAACTTACGAAAAAGCAAACCCCGGAGTTCTTTAAGCGCTTTTTAGACTCTCTAAATATGAAAAGATCGTCGAGTACTTGTCCTGTATTATTTTATCTTTTTTCAGGCTTCATAGACTAAAATTATGAAAAATTACAACCACAAAGTTTTCTTATGTTTTTCTTCTGACTCTCTAAAACTAAAAAACACCGATTTTCTCCTATACTGGACTCGTTAAAATTTAACAGTAAAGGACCTGTCGATTACAAACAGGACCAAACCACTCCTTCTTATGGTTATATTTTAATACTAAGATGGACTCATCCTAAGGATGAGCTTACACAAACAAGAAAAATTTATCCTCCTCAAGCTTGTCAAAAATAAAGAGGTACTTGCTAGTAATGGTGGGGGAAAAAGAGAGAAAAAGAATCCAGTTGTCACCCTTGTTTAAAAAGCAACATGCCACTCTTGAGCACAACACCTTGTCACACTTTTACCTGGGTTGGGAAATCATTTTTCTAACAGTTAATAGAACCACATTGAAAGTCTTCAACTAGTTTCTAGGTATTAGCTTTAGGTCAAATGCTGCCAAACCATCTGTAGTGTTGTTATTTGTTCAAGAGATAGTTCAAATAAACCATTCATTGCAAAAATTTGTCTCCATTTGCGTTGACCATCCCTGAGTCAATCCCTGCAAATATTTATTCAAAACTTGATCTAATGGTTTTTTGTCGTGGTCTTTCCTACGAAGGATCACTTTCTATCGACGTTAGCTCATCATCTAGTAAGTTGATCTAGAATCCTATCAGTACCTTGGGATCTGCATGCCCTAATGGCAGATTTCTCGCCTTCAATGATAGGTTGCATCATTGACCTTCAATCGAACGATTCTATGAGTGTTCGACTGCAAATCATTCATTCACACTTCATATATTTTATTGGGGTACTTTGAGAACCATTGTAATTATTAGTGGTTTCTCTCACACTTGTTAACGATTCACATCACTGACTGATAATCAAGTGGTTTCTACCATGTTCAATTGCGACACAATCAATTGCATGGATATATTCGTACTAGTTCGGGAAGCGGAAACCAAGACCCTGGATCTAGTTTCCACCATCCAGCTGCGAGCAGTTTTATTATTCATGATACAGTAGACTACTTATGACAGATGGCTGCAACCATACTGTGTCTACTTTTGATGTAATATTAAAACCATATCTGTACTAGAACATTTAGTTAGTTTCTGAGAATAAAAGGGAATGCTTCACTAAGGATGATATATATATATATATATATATATATATATATATATATATATATATATATATATATATATGTTTGCATTTAATGTCTTTATAGGTGTTCGACCAGTGTCTCCAATCTGATCCTCGGAATGATAAAGCACTTCACTCTTCAGAATAACCTCATACTTCGCACTTTAGGAGTCAATCTCTTACACGTTATTTTGTCACCATGACATTTAACTGTCCATATAGGTCTATCACTACCTATATTGTGCTCCCTTAGAATTAAAAAACCCTAATGTTCCTAAACCAAGGCTTAGAATTGGAGAAAATCTAATTAAAACCTTTAAAATTCTACCTCCGCACTTTTTCTAGCCTTTTCCTACGGGTTCACAGATACTTGTTCTATAGCTTGCGGCAGCTCCTGCATGTTCTGCTACTAAAACCTTAGGACCCCTGTTAAAATTCAAATAAAAGAAAAAGTAAATTCTAGAAGCCTAGCTGGGAGACTATTCTCCCAACTGGAAGCTTCTAGAGGAGAAATCACTTCGAGCTTTATCCCTCCACTCATGGAGCTTATCCCTTGGTCCAGGGAGCTCAAATCCCTTCATGAGAGTAATCCATCCCCCTATTCATGGAACTGAAACTACCTCCATTTCCCTATAAATTGAGCTCAAGTTTCAGTCTCAAGGGTAGAATGTATGTAGACAGTACCTTGTATATGGTAATTGCTGAAGGAATTCCCAAGAGTGCATAATTTCTACACTAGTTTTTGTTGGCATGAGAATGATCACACCCTTATGTCCATAACTCCATGTTGGTTCAAAGAGAGGAAGGCTTGCCAAACTGAAGGAGGAACGATTTTTCAGGACCCCGAGAGAAACTTGTATGACATCAAGGCATCAAGTTATAAAGTTATTTGAATAATTCAATACTTGGATTCCTTGATCACTAAGTTAGATTAGTTGTTCTTAATTATTATATGTTGCAGGTGCTTTTAATTCTTTTATATGTCTTTGATTGTAGGTTCTACTTACTGAAGAAGCCTCTTTGGAGTGACTGGATAAAAGACTGCACCGAACGTTGGATTTCAAAGTAGGGGCATGTCCTCTTTCTTTCTTTATAATAATTATGAATTGAAAATAATCTAGAGAAAATGATTTACAAATGGATGTTTGTTTCTAGATATTCGTAGAATACTAGGGAGATCACTCTTGTCCGCAAGAGGGATTAATACGCATAACAATAGGTATACCCCCATGATGAAAATCATCATGAAGCTTGTGAAGGAAGGTTTTCCAGAATTTACACATCATATTAGACTGGTCATGCACTTCACAAGAGTCAAGTTTCTCAACATCCCATACTATTTGTTCAGGAGCACAGAAAAAATGGCCTACATAGTATAGAAGAGAGAATATGATAAGAAAATCAAAAACCTCTTCCATCACTATTTGATCAAAATCATTGTAATTCATCATCTAAAATTGTTGAATATTTCATGGGATGCCTTCATTTCCAATGATGTTTTCACTGCTCCACCACCTCAGCCCACTGCATCTATTCCTCCATCAGCTCAACCTACTAGACCCATATCATCACCGTGATCTCTATTTTAGAGTCAAATTGGGTCATCCAACAGAGTTGTGGTCAAATATCCTAAAAATACCAAAGAGGTTGAGAAAGACAAACATGTAAAGACCTATCAGAGGAGACCTAGGCAAGTATTTTCTCCACAAATTGTGGAAGGGGCCTTGCCTTCTTCATTAGTAAATCAGGTACAAAAGGGAGAGAAAAAGCAGAAAGAGGCAGTTGTGCATTAGGAAGTCATGCAAGAGGATGAGGATCCTCATGATGAGGAAACAAAATTTGACCTAATTTACTTGGATCAACAAGATGATCATAAGGCCTCAATATTAATTTTCAAAGAAAAGGATGCCCAAATCAGAGAGATACAAACTAATTTGGAAAGAGCTCAGTTTGTCATTTCATTTCTTGAGCAGGAGAATAAACAGTTGAAAGATCAACAAGTACTTGTGAAGCTATAGCTGCTCAAAGAAAAAAGAGGTAAGGCCATGATGTCAATTGATGTTCTTGATCATAATGACATTCAAAGCAGGAGAACAAGACCAAAGACAAGGGGTCTTAAGAGGGATTTACAACAGTAGAAGACTGAGGATGAAAAACTCACTTTTGAGGAGAGGATTGCCATGGAAGTTGAAGATGACATAGAGATATGGCTTGATAGGGTCAAAATCCACCTTGAGAAACTCCTCCAAAAGGAAAAAAAATACAACAAAATGCTCAGAAACATGTCTAATAGGTATATCACAAGAAACAAGGTCTATAGCATTAAACTCAAGCAATTGCATGAGGAACATAAGCAAACCCTAGCCAAGAAAAAGGAATGATACAAGCTTGAAATCCTTGCTGAGGCATATATCATTGCTTAGCATACTTCATCAGGCTTAAAAAAAACAATTTTGGAGGATTTTTTAGCAAAGTTTTGAATTTTTGGGTATTTTGCAAATTTTTTGCGATTTTAGCACAACTAGACTGTTAGAAGCACATTGCCCTAGGAGTTGCGCTTCTTCTAGGAGGCTCCAAATGAAAAAAAAAGGGTACCATTGGATTAATAAGGAATTAAATAGTCATGTTAGACACTTTTATAAGATAATTTTGGGAATCTGGCAGGGAGAAAGGTTAAAAAACACCTCAAAAATCATGTTTCAGCCTTGTTTTTCAGCAAGGCACTGCGCTCCTAACTAGTCTTGGTAGATTGACATTTTGGAGGGTCAAATATTATCATTTTTGGAAAAAAAGGACAGTTTTGGAAACTAGACAGGACAATATTTCTAATGAGCTATCCTGAGCTCAATGTGGAAATCAAACACCCCTTCAAAATTTGAGTTGAAACTAGCACTACGCTCCCGACACTGGTGCTGTGCTCTTGACCATTCTCTGTTTTTTCTTATTTTTTCTAGTTTTCTCAATTGCACCATGAAAAAATCATGTTTTTACCAATGTAAAAGATGGATTTAAAAGTAATTATGATGTTTTTGAGTTACTAGAGGGTAAATACATTAGGTAAAAGTGTTTTTATGGATGAATGAATCAGTTTCACCAAAACGAGGGGAGAGTTTGTTTGACCTTTGTAGTCTTTGGGTTTTCAGCTCAACCTTTTATGGATCAACTCCTCAAATCAGGGATTTGACCCCTAAGGCCAGGAGAATTTTTTTCATGTCTATATATTTCATTTATTTACTCATTTCATAGGTTGGATGTTATTGTATTGATCGGAGACACTAGTGTATTCAAATTTTGGTAGGAATATATTGGATGAGTTGCAGCTATTATTTTGGGATTCATGTGGTACTTTAATTTGGCATAGTTTCTTCTTCTGTTTCATATGTATGAATGTTTTGTACTCTTCATGTTCATTCCAGTTCCATGATACGTTTGATTCTCAATTTTGATAAGAAGAATACATATTTTATGCTATGTTTTGGGAGAATCACCATAATTTGTTTCAGTTTATTCAGTTTAAAGAGAATTCATGTACTGTCATGCTATTTTTAGCACCTCACTAGTCTAATCCATCTCACCTAAAAACCCTAAAGTGTTATAGTGCTTACCTACCTTGCCCCATCAGATGTCTGCAATTTTGATCTTATTTTCCCTGACCTAGTTACCTCTTTGACCTAATTCACTCATCCAACACCCAAATCAACCAATTAAAACCCATGTGCTACTATACCTAGCCTAAAACCTAATTGATCCAGTCCTCTTGGCTGTGATCCCTTGGAGAGAGCCCTCTCCTGCCCATTATGGCTAGCTACTTGGCGAGAGCTTGGTCTGTAGTTACCTTTGCTGGTCTCCTCTCAGCCTCGGAGATCCGGTGAAGTGCTAACACACCCAACCAGGAATTTCTGTGCTTCCTGTACCAAGAACATAAATGCTATTAGATTCAAAATAAATTGAAATAAATTCACATCATACCTCATTTGTAGATTTTCAATAAGGTACACTTGCAATTTTGTTCACTTCCTGTCACAACAAGTCAAACTATTTGTTTGATAAAATCATCACGCATAAACAGATCACATCTGGTTAGCTCAAAACAAAACCATCATATGTCAAAATGATGAATCACATGTAATCATCATAAACCATAATCATAAATCACATGTAACCATCATAAGTGAGAATCACATATCACATGGATAATAAAATTGAAATAAAATACTAATACTTATCCTTCATCATACCTTACTTCTTCCTTTGTTCTTTCTATACACACATCGAATCAATTGCCACACCCAAAAAGCACCCAGTTCCTTCTCTTCAATTATGTGCTCATACACACAGTGTACATCACAAAACATAAATCCACACACGATGTACAACACCGCAGAATACATACACCCACACTAGCATACAACACATACATGTTGGGAATCATGATTTATGTTAGACCAAAAACCGAAGGTATTATTCAATGATCACATCTCTAAAGATAAGGATCCACAAGAAGTGGCTAGTCCATTTTGTGAAACACACAGGGAGCATTGCTATATCCAATGTCTAACAATCTCCCCCCCAATGCGAGTTGGGTGTGTATCGAACTCGTGACCTAGGCTTTGATACCACTTGTTGTGAATCACGATTGTCATTAGACCAAAAACCGTAGGTATTAGTCAAAGATTGCATAGCCAGAGATAAGGATCCACGAGAGGCAGTTATTCCATGTCGCGAAACACACGAGGAGAGTTGGTTTATCCAATGTCCAAAAGTAAACCTACACCCTGTGTACAAAACAACACAATACATACACCTACACCATCATATAACACATACACCTACACCCAGTGTACAATACAACACAACACATCCACCTACATATGTTGTACAACACAAAAAAATACATATACATATAAAAAGTACAACATAACGAATACACATGTCGCGATACCACGACTACACCATGCACATACATAGTACCACATGCTCACAACACATCATGTACTACATGCACACAATACCACATGTATACCAATACCATATGCACAACATGTACACATTACCACCTGTATAGAAAACTACGTGTGCACAAAATTACATGTACACGCCACCACTTGCACAACGTGTACACAACGCTAAATGTGAACCGCACCACCTGTACAATGTGTACACAATATCACATATATACAAAACCACATGCACGACATGAACACGAAACCACATGTACACATTGCAACATGCACAACATGTACACAACACCACCTGCACACAGCACCACATGTGCAACATGTACATCCATGCACACAACACCATTTGTACATAGCTCCATATGTAAAAAATGCACACAACACCATATGTACATAGCACTACATATAAAACATGTACATAGCACCATACGTACACAAATCTGCATATCGAACATGTGCACAACACCATATGCACACAACATCACATATCCAACATGCACACAATAAGATATGTACACAACACCACATATCCAACATGTACATAGCACCATATATACCTAGCACTGCATATGAAATATACACACAATGACATATATACACAACATCGTATGAACATAACATCACATGTGCAACATGTACAACAAAAATACAATAGTAGTACTACACATCTAGAGACCACACTTTGACTCCACAAATCAACCTTGCTTCCAGTGTCTTTCCACTATCCATGCTTATCCTAGCATGACGAAGATCACGTTGTTTTCATTTTGTTGATGTACCCCTCAACATTACCTACCATAACATAGATATATACATAGTATAGTTGCATAATATAAATTCATACCCACATGATACTGACCTTGTATATATTTCAGGGTTATTCTTCCCACTTGATTCCTTATAACCCGAGAACCTCTTCATGTCATTCCCCTGCATAAGCAATCATTCCTTCATGAGAATTATTTTTGATGACCTTTTCAAAAAACAACATACATAGATACATATATGCATGCCAATAATAGCACAAAAAAATCCTAATGACCCTATCAATCAATGACATACATACATATATGCATACATAAACATCAACATAAAGCAATCATGATCCTGCTAGATAATGACATATAAATGCATATTTATATATATAGACATTATCATAATCATGATCAAAATATAATTACCAGATAGAATAAGGTCAAGGTTAGAGAAATTCCTTTATCTACATGCAACATGCACCACATTTAGAACCACAATTCCCAACTTGGCCAAGGCATCTAATGCCTCAAATATCTTTACTTAACCTTACCTAATTACCTTTATCATGACTTACATGCCATCGTCCATTTATCCCAATGAATCCCACCAGTCCAACCGAATGTGATATTCTTACCTTCCATTGCCCTTTACTTATGCATCGAGCTTCATTTAGGCCTTACACTACCTATTGGGTACCACACAACTCTCTCCGAGCTCCATTAAATTTTCTCTTTCCAAACCAATTCCCAAGGCTCTCAAAACATAAAAGGAAATAACAATAGAAAACGTGAAGAATACCATGAGAAACCAAAATCAATATGACACTGCAACCAAGTGGCATGGCAATGCACTAGACGCAATCAATAATTCAAATAAAGCGCAACAAATCACAAAGACTGAAAGGATAAAACTAGCAACAAACACCTTGACTCAATCCCCATGGGTTCCCAATTTTTCCAAGGGAATTCTCAACCTAAGCCTTCTTCAATACTTCATGGAAATCTCTTTTTCCATGCAATCCCCTGAATCATACCACCATAAGCACATAATTTTTAGTGTATAATATAAACATACAATATACCAATTATCTTACCTTGTTATGTTAGGTACACTGCCTTATATCTAAACACATACATATATCATCTCTCAAGGGATTGTAATCCCTTAACAAATCCATCCATAATTAGAAACCAATTGTTATACTTTTCAAATACATGTTCATAAATATAGCACATGTCCACATAATGCCAAACAAGATTAGGGTTAAGAAGACTTCATGTTTCCATGAAAATCGCTCATTCATTTGGAATTGCGGTTTTCAAAACATTTCCAAAGGATTTATTACCCTATTCCTTTATTTTTACTTGTCGCAATCGAGTCCTACTATGTACTGTCACATCACCCATATGTTAGTGATATAAACACATAAACTATCACCTTCTCATGTTAATACCAAGCATGTTTCCCTACAACTGTTCACACGTCAATCATATGTTCCAAATATCAAGGCATCATATCTATCAACAAAAAATAGACTCTACCAAGACTAACAACCATGTCAAAATAAAATAATAGTCAAAATCATAATACTACAAATATCACCTACTTATACTCAAGTACGCATCAACTATCTCAACACAGTGTGTGTTAGTATAACCATCTTAAAACAAGCTCTTTACTTCATGAAATCTTATAGACACATGATCATATCATGCAATTAATCAAACATTAAAACAACATATAGATGACGTAATATACACCAAAAACTAAAACACCAAATACACGACATAATCAAACATTCAAACACCAAATAAACAACATAAGAAAACTCATACCTCAATGTATCTCAAGGAAGGCTATCTTGTCTGCACAATCAATCTAGATTAGCAAGACATAACTTCACAACATATCAAATCAATCATAAATAAGGTCATGATATCCATAATAGTAACTAGATAACATGTTCACATTAAATTCATAAACAATTGGCATCCATGGATAAAAATCACATTTGCACAGTCAATATAGATTAGTACAACACAATGTCACAAATAAGTCGAATCATACTTGAATATGATAACCATAACCATTTGCCAAGGTCAATTCAATTTAGCATGATACATATAACATTAATATCTTAATTCAATAACCTTAATCATCAAGTTAACTAGCATATAAAAATCAACAAGTTAACATATAACATACTTCTCAATAATATATAACATAATCATCATGTTAACTAACATAAAACAACAACCACAATGCACATAACAACACACTTCTATATTTCATTACCATTCGACACATGTGCATATGACCACACTGATTCGCTAGGATCTACCATGTATGTAACCAAAACAAAAATAAAATGAAAAACATGTATATAAACAATCCTAATTTTTATAACAACCATTAAACACATACCTGCATGCCAACCATACAACCTGGGTATCCCGCCAAAAACGATCAAGAGATTGCTAGGATTTTAGGATTTTTCCTTGAGACCACCTCTGCCCCGAATTATGAAATCCATCCGGAAATTACAAAGCTCAAAACTGGCATAAAAATCCCAACACACCATGCCATCTGGGAATAGGCAAGGCAAGGCTGAAAACCATTGTCAAAACCTAGCAAAACCATGCCACTGGTAGTAAGAGAACCAAATATCAACATTTATAAGCCATGCATTTCCAACCCAGCTAGGAAATCACACATGTAATATGTTACCTGTGAAGCTGCTAGATCATGCTCTTCCTTAATTGATATTTATCCTTTCCTTTACTTGTCCTTCCTTTTCTTTCTTTCCTCATTCTTATCTCCATGTTGAATTTCTCCTAGAAAACTCTAAGTGTCCAAGAGTGTGTGTGTGAGAGAGAATAGATATCGAAAGCTTGAACCAACAAAAACTTGCCAATTGATCCTCAAAATCCTTTTTATCAATGAGGCCTCTGTTTTTTTCATTTTTCATTATTTTCCTTCATTTTCCTCCTCACACGCAACCTGTGACATTTCACCTTCATTTTATCCTATTTTTCATTATTTTCATAAATAAAATTCCAATTAATGCCTCATTCCTTTTCCAATTTCCTTAGCCATAATAAATGGAAATGAACACCCACTAGGATGTTTTTCCCACCATTCAACTTGGAATAAGTGTATGTTAATCGTTGCCTTATTTTTTCCTTTATTAAAATTTATTACATGAAATTTTAACTCAGGTCCATTACAGGTCCACAAAACCAAGGTGCCATCTTGGCACACAATCCAATTTGCAAGGAGATCTTCTTTGGTTTGATTCCCAGGTACACTTTTTCCCCATTTGAAACTCCTTAAAAAACATGTTCTGATGTACATAGCTCTTATGCATGTCTAATGCTGCTTTTATATTCTTATTTATTACTTTCATTTCTTTTTCCATATCTACCAAATGGTCTGGTCCAATCAATATCCTGTTCACAGGATCACTCCAACTAATGGTAGTATTACAACTCTGCTCATACAGTGCCTCAAACAGACTCATCCTTGGAGATTCCCGATACAAATTTTTGTAAAAAAACTCGACCAACAGAAGGTACTCCTCCCATATCTTATGTTGATGCATCACATACATCCTCAACATGTCCTCCAATATCCTATTGATCCTCTCTTCCTGTCCATCTGTCTGTGGATTATAAGTTGTGATGAAGGCCAACTCTGTGCCCAAACCTTCAAACAACTCCTTCCAATAATTGGAAGTGAAATTTGCATCCCTGTCTGACACAATATTATTTGGAAAACCATGCAATATGACCACATCTTTGATGAACACCTATTCCACATCACTCGCTGAATACGTAGTCTTCACTGGAATGAAGTGCACAACCTTTATAAACTTGTCCACAACAACCATGATGGAATCATGTTTTCTAGATTTCCCAGGAAAACTTGTGATGAAATACATGGAAATGACCTCCCATTTCCATTCTATAATCACAATTAGTTTTAGAAGTCCACCTGGATGCCTACACTCTACCTTTACTTGTTTAAAATCCAAACATATAGCCACAAACTCTGCCACATCCTTCTTCGGATTCAGCTAATAATAAAACTTCTTCACTGTTGTCAATGTCTTCTGGTATCATGGGTGACCAGAATATGGTTTTGCATGAAACTCCCTCAAGATCACCTTCTTGAGCTCACTATTGTCTAGCACATATATCGTGTCCCTAAACATGACCAATCCATCTACTGTAAGACAATATTCCACATCCTGTGCACCTATACCTTCACCTGTACCTATACCTGTAGCACTAATTATACCTGTACATGTAATTTGTTGTAACTTGTGCATAATCTATCTATACCTTCTGTCCTGTTGACCTTCCTGTAATATTTGATCCTCTAAGTCTGTCTCATAGGAGATCATAGTTGTTATATCATTCACCTGTATCCGCTTTCTAAGAGCATCTGCAACTCTACTCTGTTTACCTTTGATGTATCTAACCTCAAAATCAAACTGACTGATCGTAGCCAACCATCTAGATTTCCTGGCATTCAGACACGGTTGGTCAAACAAGTATATCAACCAACTATGATCACTCATCAATACAAACCTCCTGCCAAGAAGATAGTGCCTCCACATCTTCAAAGCATGTATGCTCCCTGCCAAGTCAAGATCGTGTGTTGGGTAGTTTTTCTCATGTTCATTTAGTTTTCATGACTCATAGCACACTACATGTCCTTCCAAAATAAGGACTCCACCAAGTCCTATTTTACAAGCATTTGTACATACCAAAAACTCTTTATCCGGATCTATGATATTTAACACTAGAGCATGTGTCAACAACTATTTCAACAGCTCAAAACTAGCCGCACACTCTTCTGTTCATTCAAAATTATTACCTTTTATTTGAATTGATGTAATAGGATAAGAAATTTGTGATAAGTTCTTGATGAACCTCATATAATAAAATTCCAACTCCATGAAGGATCTCACCTCATCCACATTTATAGGAGCTTCCCAATCCATGATAGCTCTTATCTTTTCTGGATCCACTGCTACGCCTTCCTTGGAAACAACATGTCACAAGTAATGTACCTCTTTCTGAAAGAAAATGCATTTAATGAGCTTAGCATGAAACTGATGCTCTCTCAATAATCTCAATACTTCCGCTAAGTGTTTGACATGCTCTCATTCCTTTTTAGAATATACCAATACATCATAAATGAACACAATAAAAAACTTGTCCAGATGAGGACGCAACACACTATTTATCAAGAACATAAAGGTAGTTGGAGCATTAGTCAAACCAAATGGAACTACAACAAACTCATAATTCCCATACCCGGTCCAAAAATTTGTCTTGTAAATATCCTCTTCCTTGATGCGTACTTGATGATATCCAGATCTCAAATAAATATTTGAGAATGATGATGCTCCCTTTAGTTGATCAAATACGTCATCAATCCTTGGAAATGGATACCTGTTCTTGATTGTCACTTTGTTCAACTTCCTGTAGTCAATGAAAAATCTGAGAGTACCATCATTTTTCTTTACACAGAATATCGGTGTGCCCCAAGGTGATACACTTTCCCTAATGTATACCTTGTCAAGCATTTCCTTTAACTGCAGTTTTACCTCTACCAACTTTGGTGTGCTCATCATGTAAGGTGCCTTAGATGTTCCATTTCCCCTGGTACCAATTCAATATAAAAGTCTACTTCCTTGTGAGGTGGAAACTCTGAAATATCTGCGGGGAATACATTCTAAAATTGTTGTAGAACTACGTACCTTATCAAAACATCGACATCCTTAACTTCCTTACCTTTCTTACTATAAATATGCACTTCAAAAAACACACACCCTTTCCTATGATTGTGCTTGTCCTGCATAGATGTAACAATTCTAACTGATGGTGCTTTCTTATTACCTTGTAAGACTCTTTTCTCCCCATTGTCAGCCAAGCACTCAACGGATTTTTCATAAAATCCCACTTTAGTCCTATGAAGATATAACCAGTCCATACCCAAAAGCATATTGTACGATTCTAATGACAATACATTCAAATGTGTTTATGTAGGCATACCATATAGTTCAAATGCACAAGCTCTTACCCAAAGATGAACTCGCTTCTTGGTACCTATAGCCAACTACACTAACAAAGATTTTGCATTCACTTCTTTATTCAAACCACACTTATCCACCAAGTCAAGACTAACATAACTAATATTAGATCTTGGTTCAATCAAAATAGAAACAACTTGATGAAAAATATTACCATCCATTTCAATGATGGATGCTTCATGGTTTTCCTTCCTATTATCCAGTGTTGCATAGATACGAGGAACACTCTAACCAACATCCCCAACAGTCTATGCCTCCTGTGCATTATATATTTGAGGCCTACCACCCTGATTTTGTGGACAAACTCTCTTGAGATGCTCCTTACCGCATGTCCAAAACTCCAACCGCATAGTACCATCATCTCTATGTTTTTGTTGTGACCCATGTCCTTGTCTAGCTGCATTGAGCTCCTTTTGTGGTACCACATTTTCTTTCTCTTCTGCATTCTTAGGCCTTTCTCTTTTCAGCTTCCATTTAACCTTACCTTTATCTTTCCCTTTCCATCCTTGCTGAGATTCATTCTTACGCTTCGAATGCTCATCCTAATGCTTCAATTTACCAATAAATTCCTCATGTGACCGAGGCTCATCATAATCAACCAAATCTCTAAATTCTAATGGAAAACCACTAAAAAAAACCACTAAAATTTATCATTTTCATATTTAAGATACAATATATACCTCAATAGCTCCAGGAACTTAGTCATGTACTCTTCATCTGTCATTGATCTCATCTTTAGCTCATATAATTCTTTGGCCTTACTGTCGTAATACCTCTATAAAAAGTACTTCTTCCTAAAAATCCTCTTGAACTCATGTTAGTTCAAGTCCTAATGTATCTGACTTGCTTCACATCTTCCCACCATATATCTGCCTTACCTTTCAAGTTGAAGATAGCAACTCTGGCCTTCATATTATTTGTGTAATTATGCAACTCAAATAATTTCTTCATCCCAAGTATCCAAGCCTCTGCATCTTCCGACTTCTTAAAATATCCATCGAAAGTAGGTGGCTTTTCTTTCTTAAACTCATCCAGAAAGTATCCTCTATCACTCCTCATGTAAGCATTATAGTGATGACGATCATAATTCCTATCAGAACCAGAACTAGAGTAGTAATTGTGTCCATCACCTCTCCTATCTGAAGTATCCAACAACATTCCATCTCTCATTGTGTAATCTCGATCCGACCTGTGACCACCATGAGACATACTTCCATATGCCCCATTAGTTCTATTATCCTACCCATGGCTGATTCGAAGTGGCTGGTAGGGGTCTAGTCACGTCCTTGTTCAAGTGTTTGCATTTACAATCACGTTTTTTTATGTATTTCTCATTTTTCGTGTAGAAGAGTTCATCGAAAGTATGCAACATGGGTACTCCTTGGATGAGGAATCAAATTCCGCATCCAACGAGTACTCCCGCTCGAAATTTGAGTAAAAATTTTGGGAGATAAGTTTAAAATACGAGTTGAAAAAGTAGTTTTATTATTTTATTATTTTTTAATATTTTTACTTTTTTCCTCCAAAAATGGTGAATCATCCATTATGGATGACATCATCATCTTGAATCCTATTGGTTGTTATAAAGTTTATTTTTGTTGTACATTTTTCTTATGAGGCCCATTTTAGACCTCAAAATTCCCCTAATGAACCGTCACCAAAAAACTACACATACCTTGTACACCTACTATAGGACACCCAAGAGCCATGAAAACCTTCTAGAAGGCTAGCCCCTGCATCAAATTGACCTTTACAAGCATCAACCCCCCAGTCGCCTCCTTGAAAGGGGCAAGAGTGCGAGTGAAAACCTCCAGTCGCATGCACAAAATGGAATGCATGCGACTGGGGAATTTTCCCAGTAGTTTTGAGCTTGTGACCTTGATTTTTGTGCCACTTTTTCAAGCCCAGAGCCGAGTTCACCACCCAAAATTCATTGACACTTTCAAAAATGAAATATAACAGTGAAATAACATTGTAAATGCAAACACTTGAACAAGGACGTGACTAGACCCCTACCAGCCATGACAGACATTTCGTCAAACATGTCGTAAATATGTAATCTACTGGTCTAAATAACATATTTGAGCATAGGGGTCTCATACTTATCTGAGAATCACTAAGAAGAAATGTTCCCTTATATCATTAGCTCCATTATCATCTATTAGGTCATAGATACATTGTTCATTCATTTACAAATCAAAACATGATGAGATCCATACATCATCACTGTCATAATACATGCTTACAACCAACATAATAACAACACAAATACCAAGGATACATCATCCTTAGAATCTACACATAAACTAGTACATTTACACATAATATATGAAGGAAATATCTTCGCATTAATGAATCCAAAAACCAATCTGGTATGGGACTACCATGTTCCACCCGACCATAGATTGGCTAAGCCAATTCTCTCTTAAACCAATCACCCCCATGCCATATTCCAAGCATGAATGTGGGACTCAAACCGAAAGAAAAAACAAGGTTTATTCCATGAATGTGACATATTTTGAGCATGAATAAGCCTGGTTTATATTGAACCAAAATTACCCCACCTTCACACTACAAGGAAAAGACCCTCTAGCAGAGGTTATAACATAGGTTTTTAGTGTTATAAAATTGGCCAAAATTGTCAATAAAACATTTGCTACAACATCTATTTTTAGTACCAAAGGTTTTGGCAAAGCTTCTAATTGAATTTAAACACAACTAAAAAAAATTGGGTGGCTGGACATTGTTATGGATGTTTGTCTCATCGGTGCACTAATCAGATATCAACGCACTGATGCATTTTACAGTGAACGCACTGGTACTATAAACCTACCAAGCACCGAGATGGAAAACAAATTTAGGACACCTCAAGTCATTTAGCAACGTCCCGGTGCATGTCAGCCAGACAATCTCCCTAGGGCAATCAAAGATACATGCACCGGCCGTTAAGGTCTAAAACCGCACTGTGCGCACTATAGGTGATACAATATTGCACCAGGCCATTCTAATTGTTATTGGTATTTGTGCGGTATCCATAGGTCGTATCAATGCACTGTGCATATTATTATACAAACGCATCGGTGCGTAGTATCACAAAAACACAATGAGTGTTCTAATTGGTATTGGTATTTGTGCGGTGCCCATAGTTCGTATCAACACACTGGTGAGCAGTATCACATAAACGCATATGTGCGCAGTATCACACAAATTCACCAAGTTTTATAATTTTTATTGGTATTTGTTCAGTGAACATTGGTTGAAACGCACCGATGCACAGTATCATACAAACGCACCAGTGCACAATAACTAACATGCATCAGTGTTCATTTTGTATTTTTTAGAAACATTGACCTGTGAGAGTGCAATTATTGTAATTTTTTTTAATTCATTATTCATCAAAAGTCGACACATATCTTATAAAAATATTCATATTAATTAATTTTTTATTAATGCATTTGAATGTGATGTTTGGATTAATTTGTTATATCATATCATAATTATTGTGATTTTTTAAAATTCATTATTTATCAAAAGTCAACACATATCTTATAACAGTATTCATATCAATTAATTTTTTATTAGTTTATTTGAATGTGATGTTTGGATTAATTTTTTATACCATATCATCATATTTTGCATTTCTTCTTTATAATATTTAATCATCCATATATTTAGTAAGTGGTGTTACATTTCACAGTGAGAATGGAGAACGCAATCGAATAAATTAAAACATGTATATATATATATATATATATATATATATGACACTCTTTGTCATACAAAATGGGACAGTTATTGGTATCCCTCTATCTTTCAATTGGGACACTATGTCCATTACATTAAGAAAAATGTCTGATTTCACAAAAAAAATTTCAAAAAATACAACGCCTTGCTTTGATATCCAAACATATTGATCATCATTCTTCGCTTGAATTTTTGTCACTGCTCGAGCTACTTCCATGACTTGGGTTATTTTGAGGAATGTTTTGTTCATGGTGTTGATTTTTTTCTTCTTCTTCACCTTCCATCTACAAACATAAAAATAAATTGTAATGAGTGTATATACATTGGTGAGAATAATGAAAATTGCAATATTAAATAATATACATCAATGTAAATAAAAAATATATGACGTACCATAGCAAGAATTGACTCATGAACTATACACATCCTTTCAAAACCAAATTTCATGCCATGTTTCAACATTTCATTTGTTGGCGCAGTTCCATACTTTCTTTCCTGCAAGTTTTATTCCCATAACAAATCATATATTTAATATAAAAGATTTTTTTGTTCTATTAATTATAGACGGAGCTAAGTAAAACAAGATTGATAAATGCTTACAAATTCCACAATGAATTTTTGATATGCCAACATATACTGACAACCCATATTTAACACAATGTAAATCAATTCATCTGATGGTTGTTCTTTGTATGTTAGCACCTGTTTGAAGACATTCAATCATGATTTTTGTAAAACAACTTCAAATATACAAAAATGAAATCTAGTTAAGTTGTTATAAGGAAGTGAAAATTACTCACAAACTTAGATATCAACCCTTTTCTTCCTTGTCGTCATGTTTTATGTGTTAAAAGGGTTCCATTTTCTTTTCTTTTCTACAATAAAATACTTGAAACTTAATATTTAATGCTAAATTTTTTATTTATTGTACCTAATCGAAAAAGTCAATGATTACATATTACATTTGAAGCATGTTGTTGTTGAGATGGCTCCTCGTAAGGCAAAATTATGTCCATTTTGACCAGCTCCTTGTACACCTTTTTGGACACTCCTACTAGCATATTTCTGATATCAGCTCGCTCATCCTTTGAGATTTTCATAATCTTCCTGAAAATGTAACATGACAATAAACTATTTAATTTTTATATTGATATATGAAAAGTAAATATAACAAAAGTGATATTTATAAATGATTTCTTTCTAGTAATATATACATATAATTATAGAAAAACATTTAAAGGAATATTACCTTTTCATTCCTTCTTTTTTGTTGTTGTACGTTTTTGCTATTAAAATTCTGACATGTCTCATTGACCAATTCTCTGGAAACTCATCCTGTATTTTAGATGAAATTTGGTTCTTGGAATCATTGGATTGATTTTTGTATTGTAAGTAGAAAGAACGTCTATACATTCATTCCACTAGATCCCTCAAAGTTTTATACAAATTTTTCCCCTTTTCGTTAACCTCCAGTACCACTCCAGATGAGCTAAGGAGCAATTCATTTTCATTTGCATCTTCTATTTTTTTTCTTTTCTTAGAACAACATTCCTTTTTTGAGTTGTTGATCCTTGTAGAACATTAAACATATGTGAATTAATAGATTTTTTGAAACATGTTATATAATATTTTGAAGTATACTATTAATAAAAATTAAAAAAAATAAACTCATATTGGATTGATAATATTTTTTCATTCACCTGATTCATCCTTCTACAATTTTTCCATAAATATTTTACACTCTTATGGTCCTAGATCAGAAATAATCTTATCAAGCTTCGTCATTTTGTGGCTCTACATGATACACAGTACACAATACATATTAGTTAAACTTACATATATTTCAAAAATAATAATTTTTGTAAACAATTTACAAATAACTTGCCTTTTTTTCTTTTCTCAATGTGCTATCAGTATTTTTGTTGCTTGATCTCTTGTCAACCATTTATTTATCAATATGAAACATGTACCATACCATTCATTAATATATTTTATAAATAAATCACAAACATTTCAGGTAAAAAAAAATCAAGAAAACAATGCACCTTTCAAGCAGTACGCATCGACGTCAGTGTGGCGTGTTGTTATAAATACACCACCAAAACAGTAGAAACATCGTACGATGCTCTCTGTCAACTAGGAGAACCAGTGCGTTATATGTTAACAAACGCACCGACTAACATAGAAAAAATAATAAAAATCCTCTTGTGTTAGTTTTTGTAGCATATGATGTCGTGGAGGGGGCGATGCGACATGTTCTTATAAACGCACTGAGAAAACAGGGGACCATTGTATGGTGCTCTCTATCAACAAAGAGACCCGGTGCGTTGTATGTTAATCGGTGCATCGATTAACACAAACATAAAATAAAATAAAATAAAATTTCTGTCAAACAGTACGTGTGGGGTGCGCTATAATGAAATAGCACATTGGTGCGCTATTTTACAGATGACGCACAAATTAAAAAATATATGTTTTTAACTTGTTTTTATCAAACAGTACGTGTGCGGTGCGCTGTGATAAAATAGCGTACCGATTAAAAAAAAAAAAAAATTAAAATTCACACAAGGGCCGACATGGATTGGAATCTGACTCTGCAAGTCGTCCTGTGGGTTAGATGTCATATATATATATATATATATATATATATATATATATCAATACAAACCCTATAAATCTAAAATTAAAATCCCTAATTCTGAAAGTCACGGAAATAGGAAGAAGCAAGGGCAAAAACAAAAAGAATCAAGGGTTTGGCGTAAGAATGGATTTCTTTTTTTGAAAATGAATAGTAAAATTTAATTTTTTTAATTAACATGTATTAAATCAAATAGAAAATTAAAAAAACGATTATTACGGTAAAATTTAATCACCATATGGTTTGAAATTCTATGCTACAAGGCTTGAATCACCGGATGTTTGGAATTTTGATTGTATGAATATTTTTGTTCGAAAGTATTTCACTGCTCTCTTGCTCTCTTGCTCTAGGTATGTCTCTCGTGCAAATCTCTCCCTGAATTTTTTTGCAAAAATAATGAAATAATGAAATTTTTTTAATATTTAAAGAATTGTTTTATGAAATTAGAATTTTGAAAATAATTTTCCCCCATTTTTCAATTTACCTCTTTTTCACTTTAAAAAAATAAAGTTTCACTTTTTTTATTTGCGTCTATTTGGCACTGGTGCTTCGATTAATAACACAGCACTGGTGCACCGTAACTAAAATGCACCGGTGTAGTTAACTATACATTAGCACCGATAACAATAAGTCCATCTTTAAGGCACCGAAATTACTTTTAGGTGTGTACTCCAAAAATTTTTGTTGATTTTTCTCAAATGCAGGAAGAAAATATCATAATTATATCGAATGGACAATTCTTCAAAATCGATCTCGTTCCATAATATTTCTCAAAGTGCATCACGGAGTTCTCCCTATCCATCTTGAGACATTATTTACTTTAGATTTTATTTATATTTTTATTATCTAATTTAATTTATGTTTTTTATCCATGCCAATCAGCTTAATAAAATTAATGTATACAAATTTGCAGGTTCATGTAGATTTAAAATCCAGTTCAGATGCACAAAATATTCAAACAACTCCAAAACGTCAAAAGCTCTTATCATGAGTAGCATACTGCAAGGCGCATTTGGTAGATGAAAATGGATAGCCACTTCACCTTGCCAATTGTAACATTGCATCATCTAGCCACAATCCTGGGAAAATGATGGTAATAATAATTGTTTGGTATATTAATGTAATTATTTAAAACTCAAACCATTTAATCATGCATTTTCGACGTGCTTACTAATTGATACCATAGATTTTGTACTAATCATGTTCAAATATATTTTTTGAAATTATTAGGATTCTAGTGATTATGAGTGACCTACCTACCATCTTTTGTTGCACCCTATGACAATGTCAAATCGAGAAAATGAATTAAGAGAAAAAATCAGAGAGGAACGATACCAAGAATGGTTGAATCAACCACCTATTCAATTCCCACTATGTTCAGATTCACCAATTAGGAATGACTACAACAATAGTATTTCTTCACAAGCTGGCAATGGAGGCAATCAAATAGAGGTTGGTATGGATGATTACTTAAGGGATACGACTGCCATCAAGATAATGTTTTTGGATGCATTCCAAAATGATGATCAGTTAGGGGATGATGCTCATATCGCTGATACCTTTTTCGAAAGCCTTAAATTTTCTTCCACCACTCCTCTCTTTGGACCTGGTGGTTAGTCAAAGTCTACCCAGTTGGGGACAACAATGTTACTGTACAACTTGAAACAAGGTTTCGCTAGTTGAATGCATGTTGCTCGAAAATTTTGAGGTAAGTGACCATAAAGTCCTCCCTTATATTTTGAGAAATATAATCACACAATGAAAATTACAAATGGTCAATTTTATGAACATGTTGTAGCCTCTACAAAACCCTCCAAAAATTCACCATCTAAAATTTTTTGAGCCCCCTGAGCATCGAAAAGCTAAGTCAAAATCCAAAGTTCAAGTCTATTTCAGGAAAAAGCCTCAAGTCGCTGAGTTGCAGAATAGGTATTTTTTCTGAATTTGCGACCTAGCGACTCTGCGACCTATCAGGTCGCCAGGTCGCCAAGTCGCAAATCTAATTCAAACTTCAAAATTGCAACCTAGCGACCTTGCGACCCCGCGACCCTCCAGGTTGCAAGGTCGCAAGGTCACGAGGTCACGCCTCTCTTAAGCATGGGAAATTTGCAACCCAGCGACCTCATTAATTTCTCGCACGCACAACCCTTTTATAAATAGGAGGGTCGCTAGGTCGCATTTCACTAGCGCGAACAAGAAGGAAAACGCCTCTGACAGTCCGACAGGAACGCGTTTTTTTCAGTTAACTTGTCATTTCCTCCTAATTTTTCCTTATTATGACTGCCTGTTTCCCCCCCTTTACCTCACCAATACTCCTTAAAGCTTCATGCTTACAATAATATGGCTTCCTGTGAGCCTTGGCATGCTTATTTTCCAGATCTATTCTTTCTACTCTCAGCCCATCCATGTTCCCCATCCGAAGCCTAGTGCGACTCTGCGACCTTGTGACCATGCGACCCAGTCACAGATCGCTAAGTCGCTAAGTCGCATCTCATTTCAAGTTGAACGACCAAGCGACCAAGTGACCCAGTGACCCAGTCGCCAGGTTGCCAGGTCGCTAAGTCGCATTTCCTTGCAAATTGATCAATCAGCGACCCAGCGACCCGGTCGTTAGGTCGCTAAATCACATTTCCTATAGAACGCACCCCTGCGACCCAACGACCCAACGACCTGGTCGCAAGGTTGCTAGGTCACAGGTTTTCCCGTTCCTTTGGCCATACTTTGTCAGAGATAGCCCTGTTATTATTAATATGAATTCTGTCTTATCATGGGATGGTTTTCTAACAATACTAGGTAATATTGAATCAGAGCTAAGTTGTGTATCCATCTCGTTAGCCTCAAGTGACATGGGTCCCCCAGCAGTCTGTAAAAGAAAAAAAATTCCTGAGGTGGAAGTTTTGGAAGAAGAAGAGTTACAAGTTTCCCCTGCCCCCATGTATGGAGACTCAGTGTGTACCTTTGTTCGGGGAGACAGCATGATCTGGTACCAAATATACCAGGAATTCACCAAACCCGATTTCCCAGAGGACCTTCCAGATAAGCAAGTATATATACAGGTAAAACGGTCTAAGTTGCATTATGCAAAAGCCCACCCACCAGTATTCCCTTGTGCAGAGATTGTATACCGGATCTTGCAGAGAGTCGATCCCGAGAACTGGGCTATATGGGATCATGTCGGGGATGTTATGGCTACTCTGAAGGGACAAGATGCTGAGGTGTCTTATAGATTTCCTGCCAGGGATCAGACACTCAACAAAGAATGGTGTACCACCCATGTCGTGCCCATACTCGAGATTTTGAAAGGATGGTGGGAAGAACCGAAGAATTTCCGAGTTAAAAAGGGCTAAGAATATCTGATGCAAGGCCTCAGAATGACATACAAACTTGTGATCACGATGTTGTGCAAACTGTATGGCCACCTGAATGCGACCTGTTTTAGTAGTACATGGGTCTGTCTCATGTACGCCATCACAGTGCACGACACCTGCTTTAATTGGGCCAATGTAATTATGGCAGCCCTCAGATCTAACATCAATGCAGTGCTTGCTCCGGAAGACGGTTTTGCATCCGAGTTTTACATGGCTTCGTACCTTTTAGATGCAGTCTGTGCAAGGTGCAGCTTCAACAGATGGCTGCACAACTGGGTAGCGGCGAAAAGCGGCCCGGTTCATAAGCATCTCAGGGTGTTTTGGGACTCCTAGTACAAGCAAGATATGGAGTCAATATCAGATATTTTTATCCCAACCCTCTATCGTAGATGATTCGGGACGGAGGCTCCTTGCATGTCCTGGTGGGCAATGGAAACAATAACTCAGGTAGCCCATTTTTTCCCAGATATAGAATTTACTACTATCATAGTGTTCGGGTCCCTCAAAGCCCCTCACGCACTACCCAAGTTTGCGACAGACAAACTCCTGCTCCAGGAAATATGCTATCAGATGTCCGGAGGGTTCACCAAAGTACTGACCAAAGGCAAGAAAAAGCCGTGGCAAACTCTACCACTCACCATCGGCGCCTATACAGTCAAATATTTCAGAGATGTGGAGGCAAAAACTGAGCAGATGAAAGGATTGCATTTTCCCACTTTGGCGCACTGGATGTATGACCCTAACAGGATCATCCCCGCACATTGCAAACGAGCCAAATTCAAGTGCAGATATCAACACACTGACGGCTCCACTGAAGACAGAATCTGAAACTGGTACAATAAAGATAGGGAGTATGCCCAGATGAATCCGTCAATCAATAAGGTCAAGAAGGCCAAGACGACCAGACCTTAAGAGAAGGAGCACAGACCACGGGGGGAGCTTCATCATCCAAGGGAACAACTACAGAGACAACACCCGATCTCATGGCCCAGCAATGAGAAAGAGAGGCGAAAGCTCAGAAGGAGGCTGAAGAGAAAGGCAAAGCAGAACAAGAAAAGAAGGGGAAGAAAGTAAAAGATGACCCAAAAAGGATGAAGAAAGAAGAAACCCACAAAAGGAAAGAGGAAGAGCAGAGGAATAAAGAAGAAGAGCAGAAAAGGAAAGAGGAGCAAGACAGGGCTGAAAACAAACACCGGTTAAAATAAAGCCAAGATAAAGCGGAAGTCGAACGACTCTTAAAGGAAGAGCAGGAGAGACTGGCGGCTGAACAAAGGAGGAAGGAGGAAGAAGATAGGTGGGCAAAAGACAAGGCAACTGAAGAGGCAGAGGGTAGCAAGACGCCTCCTCCTAATACTGATATCGAGATGCTTCAAACAAGCCCTATGAGTATAGCTCGCGTTTCCCTCTCAAATTTGGGTGTTTTTGTGGGACAAGATGAAGAAGTATTTGACCTTACCAGGATCTCCTATGACGAATTCTCACAGAAGATTCGACAAGAAAAGAGGAGATGCCTAGCGCGAGACCACACTAAACCTCTCATAGCTACCACTGGCAAGGATATCGTGCTAGACACTCGAACGAATCCAGTAATGATTGCCTCAGCTGGCACAGCATTTGCAGCTACCATGGAGGATAATTTTAGTAGGATGAGAAAAAAAAGTGTGGCCTTACAGAACATGCTGCAGGCTTCGGAGAAGAAAATAGCCAAGGCAGATCTGGAAAAGAAAGCATTGGAAGAAGAGGTACAACAGTTGCAGGCTTGCAGCACTTCCTCAAATGAGACAACACTGACCATCCAAGGAGAGGTGGTCACATTAGAAGTCACTATAAGGCAGGTGTACAAAGAGATATTTTCTATAAAGAAAATTGTTGCACCACTGCTGAAGGCTTAGGATGAAACAAAGAAAAAGAACACTCAGCTTAAAGAGGCCTGCACTACTTTAGATCGCATCCTGGAATGGTCTAATGCATACCCACAAGCTCCAGCTACCTTGCCGAAGAGGGACTGGATTAGTACCCAGAATGATAAGGCTCAGATCTGAATTAGGGTACAATCTAAGGAAAATTTGTTCAAAGATCTGGAGAAGGTGATGACCACATATGATCACTTGATCAGTGACATAGAATCAATGGCCGAGTTACATCACATTCCTCTCCTCGGCCCTCTGAGTGAAGATAGGACTTGGCAGCAAATCGATTAAGATATCAAAGCCTTCATGCAACCCATCGAGCAAGCAACAACTTCCCGAGATCTACAGGCATCAAGGGAAAATCTAGTCTGGTTTATTGTGACACCGGTGCGAATCTACACTAAGTTGGCATCCTTGTCAAATCAGATTAATATCAAAAGAGATACCTTAATTCCAAACGCACTTGAATGGATACACAGATTAAAGGAAGACACACCTCTGGTCACCCCGATTGCTGCAGATTATCAAGCGTGGCAGACCTACCTCCGAGACCAGTTACAAGTGATCGTTCCCGATTTTTTAATCACTCAACTCATAAAATGATCAAGGCATTGCATAGGTCACAGAACAAAGAAGGTCACAGGTCACAGAATTCATCAGGTCGCAGGTCGCAGGTCGTAGAATCCACCAGGTTGTAGGGCAGCCTAATGGTCAGGAAGGCGGAAATTCGGAAGCTCAAAGGGAAAGTTTTGTGTTATAAATACCTCCTTAAGGAAATTGTAAATGAGATTTTTTTTTTGGGACTCAAAGAGATATAGAGCATTGTATAGGACTACACATTTTTTAGTATGAATACAAGCATTTGTTAACTCCATTTTTGGATCTAATGTTGGTCAATGTGTGAACACTATTGTCAATGTGTGAACACTATGAGGTTACCAGGGATCAGTTAAGATTTTTGTGCCCGATTGTCGGCAACCTCATCAGAGATTTGAAAATCACTCCAGTCATAAGTTTTCTAACCCATACCAGGACCCCTGCAGCTAACCTCACTCGTAGCGGTGCCCTTGTAAATTCCTTGCCCCAGTTAATAAATCTAATGGTTGAATACCTCGCAATGGCAGTTGAGAATAATGAACCTATTACTGGGCCCCAAGGAGCAGAAGCGGAAGGTCCCGACATGAATGAACCCCATGCTAGCCCTCAGCCTCACCGGACCTAAAATGACAACGCCTAAGTTCACATTCCACCAGGGGGTGAGGAAAATAGAGGCCAAGGGAATACAGGTCGAGGAAACAGAGGCCGTGGCCAAGGTCACCATACCGCCCACTACCATCAAAACCAAAATAGAGGCCCCATCTACAATTGGAGAAACATTAGAAATATGGGAAACTGCGGGGGACGTCAAGACAAGCACTCCCACCATGAAGGAGAAGCATCCGCGTTGGGTGCAGGAAGTGAATCTAAGTCAGAAATAGGGTACAAATTCTTGCTTGGATGGCCCAATCTCCATTATATCTCCAGGACCCTCTTCATGACATGCCTATACACCCCAAAAAACACCTTCCCAAGTTTGACCCTGAGAAAGGCATGCTGGCCGAAGAACACATAAGAAACTTCTACCTTTCACTGCAAATGATGAGAGTCCAAGCAGATGATTTCGCTTGCTCTCTTTTTCCCCATACCCTTGAGAACAAAGTAGCCACCTGGTATCGGTCTCTCCCAAGTGCTTCCATAACTTCATGGGATCAATTCCATCGCACTTTCCTTCAAAAATTTTTGGAGGACAAGACCCCCTCCATGCTCCTCATGGAGTTGAGTGCATTCAAATGCCAAAAGGAAGAGAAGGTTAGATATTTTAATCAACGTTTTGCTACCATATTGAAAAAATTCCCCCCCAACTTGGCATTGGATGACTCCGTCATTATAGACTACTATACGAAGGCTCTTCCCAGAGACATCACCGTATTCGTAAAGCATGAGGCTAGGACTACCCTTGCAGCAAATTACACCACTGCCCTTGCCGTAGAAAAGGACATGCTTTCCATAGGGGTCATCGACCATGAAGGTCAAGACGATCATAAACCTGCCTCGAAAAGGAACCAGTCTTCCACATTCAAAACCAGGGATAAGGACAAATATAATTTTGACTTCGAAGGTATAGCAAAGTCCCTTAAGTTATTAACCAATGAAGTCTCTGATCTAAAGAGAAAAGGCATTGAAATTGCTACTGGCACCAAGACACAAAATCATTTTTTCAGAAATAATACCCCCACAATTAGCCGACCCCCATCAAACACAAATGTTGTTCTTAACATGGAAGAAATCGGGAAAGATAATTTTTTTTCTTTCCACCAGGCCACCCACTTCGAGAAGACATGCCCCCAATGGATTGGCAGCATGACTGCGGTAGTGAATTAGCTCTTAGATGATCAAACCGCAGGGGAAGTAAGTGAAGACGATGTCTCAGACAATGAAGAAAACCTACCCCCAGATGAAGAACCATGATCTACCATCCTTGCGTTTGATGTGATCCGTGGGGAAAGCACCCATACCATCACCGACATTAACATGGCCGATGATTCTATAGCCAAAACTATGCGAAACTATGGCCTGAGAAGCAAAGTACCAGTTCCTGAACAGTCCTTCGAAGAGAAGAGGAGGGCCTTCTTAAGGAAAATCTTACCCCCAGGGAATGAGCACCAAGCTACTATTCCTGAGAAGTTTGCTCCTAGCAACACTCGAACGAACCAAAAGAGAAAACTTCCGGTAGGGTCACCCAAAACCCCTGCCGATACTATTCCACACTCTGATTTTGGTTACAAAATTGTTGAGGACATGAAGAAAACTAGAGCCAGCATCTCTCTTTATGAGCTCGCCCGCATCACCAACCAATGGGAGCTTATTATCAAAGCCTTCGCCAACACCTCGACAACCAAACCCGAGAGCAACACATCTGCCCAAGCTAGTGCAAGCCTCCAACCTATTGTGAATGCCGTAAATGCGAACTCTAGGGGATCTACTCCCCCCTTTCTCCTGTCTTTTAAAATCTTTAACTTTAACGTTCATACTGCCTGGTCGACTTTGGCACATCCACAAATGTCATGCCCCTGTCTTTCTGCAAGAAGTTAAGCATTCACCCGGAGAAAACTGATGCTAGGATTATTCAGCTCAACAGATCGCAAGTGCCCGCTCTAGCTGAACTAAATTATGTCATCATCTACCTATCTTCCTACTCCAGAGTCCTCCAGTGCATAAACATAGTAGTCGTAGACATCTCAGAAGCCTATGATCTCTTGTTAAGCAGGGACTGGTCCAGTAAGCTACAAGGGTACTTTGCTACCGATTGGTCTCACCTATGGCCTCCCTATAAGGGTCGAAACAACCAAATCAAAGTTGAGAGTGATCCTTATATGAAACACACTGTGACTGACTTGGATGCTACCAATGAACCTGTCAGATTTTCCCAAGGAATATGTGTCTTAGATGACATCTTCGAATGTTACCGTCCCCCTCGGTCCCCGGTAAGCCCATACGTCCAATCAGAACTAATGCTCATCACTGAAGACCAAGCCATACCCATCATAAACCAAACTAAAATCTCTCCCCAGCCCACGGTTCCGGAGAAACCAGAAGATGATGTATGGACCTTGTATTATGACGGCTCCAAGACGCATGACAGAGCAGGTGCGGGCTGCATCTTGTTGGACCCCCAAAAGAACAAGTTTTTGATCTCATGCCGGCTAGAAATTCAATGCACCAACAATACCGCCGAATATCAGGCCTTAGTCCTCAGACTCAAAAAAGCATTGGACCTAAAGGTGAAATGCTTAATGGTTATCAGAGATTCCAAAATCATCACTCGCCAGGTACGCAATACCATCCATTGCTTATCTCCACATTTGAAAGCTTACCAACAAGAGGTATGGCGTTTAATTTCTAATTTTGATGCGTTTGGCATTAAATATGTGCTTAGGATGCATAATGCGGTAGCTGATACTCTAGCTAATGCTGCTGCTAGGTTCACCCCTCTAAGGGATGGTTTTTCTATTGAAATAGTGTATAAACCATCTGTGCCAGATAACATCACTAATTTAAGCGTCTTTGATGATGACCAACAGATACTTGAATTCATGCTCAACACCGAGGTGTTCAAAGACGCAGTGATAGAAGAAGCGGACCATGATCAAGTCTTGCTGGAAGAACAAGAGAAACGCAAGGAAAATCCCATGCCCAAGGGAATAATGTCGCTTGAAAAATTGTTTGATCTGCAGAACTGTTTCCGCGGACCCCCAAACACTAAAGTACAGAGCTCCACTCTAGCACATCAACAGGTAAACTTAGGGGCAGATAAGGACCTAAAGTTCATCAACCTTGGGAAGGATTGTTCCGATCAGGAGAGGCAAGCTTTCAACGAACTATTCCAGAAATACCGAGATTTGTTCGCTTGGACGTATGATGAACTGCATACTTATGACACTCGAATTATTCAGCATGTGATCCCTATGAAGGAAGGGGTGAAGCCTTTCCAGCAAAATCTAAGAAAAGTGAACCCTACGCTGGAACCAATTATTCAGAAAGAACTTAAGAAGCTTTTGGATGCGCGCATATTCTTCAAATTCCGACACTCCACTTGGGTATCGAATCTGGTTCCAGTATGGAAAAAATCTGGTGAGATCCGTTTGTGCGTGGATTTCAAAAATCTAAGCAAAGCCTCAAACAAAGATAACTACCCAGTTCCCCCTATGGAACAGATACTGCAAGCTATATCCGAATCGGAGATGTTCTTGTTGTTGGATGGTTTTTCCGGGTATAACCAAGTACTGGTAGTTGAACCTGACAGATTAAAAACTACATTCCAAACTAAATGGGGGACTTTCGCTTTTAGGCGCATGCCCTTCGGATTGATAAATGCTGGGGCAACATTCCAACGGGCTATGGACATAGCTTTCCGAGGTCTAATAGGACAAAGCGTGGTAGTATACTTGGACGATGTCACCGTGTTTTAAAAGTGCAGAGGTGATCACTTACGTCACCTCAGGCAGATTTTCAAAAGATGCAGGAAGTATGGGATCTCACTCAACCCAAAGAAAAGTGTCTTTGTCAGGTCCGAGGGGAATTTGGCTTTCAAGAATGGTGTCATAATCCCAGGAATGGTATATTTGTAGATCCCAAGAGAGTGAATGTCATCGCCTAGATTCCACCTCCTAGTAGTAAAAAGGCCATGCAATCCTTCCTTGGGAAAATCAACTTTGTATAGAAATTCATATCAGATTTTGCCCAAATAGTCATGCCTTTGCAAGGGATGATTAAAAAGAATGCAAGTTTCAAATGGAATCCACCTGAGAAGGAAGCATTTGATAAGATCAAGCATTCCATTGCAGAATCACCATCCCTCCAAAGCCCAAACTTCAACAAAGGTTTCATCTTCTATCCCTTTTCCTCGGATTCATCACTCGCGGCTGTCCTCACACAGAAAGATGCTAAAAACGATGAACGACCCATATCATTCATGAGTGCCGTTTTGCAAGGTGCTGAACTGAATTACCCCGAGATTGACAAGTAGGCTTATGTAGTATACAAAGTGGTAAAGAATTTCCAGCCATACATCTTGATGAAACATGTCACAGTGTTTGTCCCTCACCCAGTTGTTCGCTCATTTTTCATTTAGCAAGAGCTGGGAGAAAGATGAGGAAACTGGATGTCATGTCTCCAAGAGTATGACCTAGATTTCAAACCGGCACATACTGTCAAAGGTCAAGGACTCTCCCAAATGGCTGCGGAGGCTGCAAATTCACGTGGGTGCGAAGAAGAATGTTGGGAGCAAGAAATCGACATGTATCGGATTGACAATGTGCCTCAGCAGGGAAAACTTTCTTGGCACTCCAAAATTTTGAAATATTTGGCCCACGGTGTTATGGATCCTATTTTAATTGCTCGGTAGAAATGGGAAATAAGGCTGAAAGCTGCATCCTACCAGTTAGTACAAGGAAAAATTTTCAAGAAACATTACAATGGAGTCCTACTATGCTACCTAGAACACGATGAAGCACAAAGCGTCCTGACCGAACTACATGATGGACTTGTCGGAGGGCATTATGTAGGTGATACCACTACCCACAAAATCATGCGCGCTGGCTACTATTGGCCAACCCTCTTCAAAGATGCTCATTCATATGTCCGAAAGTGTGTTCAATGTCAAAATTCGCCAACCGGGAAACGCGGCCAGCCGCTCCATTACAGTTGGTGGCAGTAGAGGAACCTTTTCAACAATGGGGGTTGTACGTGATTGGAGAAATCTTACCACACTCCTCCAAGAAAAACCGGTATATCCTCATCACTACCGACTATTTCACCAGGTGGGTTGAAGAGATACCACTATGCCAAATCAACGATCGAGAGGTAATAGAGTTTGTCACTCATTGTATCATGAACAGGTTTGGCGTTCCAACCTCCCTTGTTTTTGACAATGCAAATTATTTTTCGTCTTTCAAGTTGTATGATTTTTCTTTGGAAAATGGTATTGTACTTAAACACTCTGCAAACTATTACCCCCAAGGGAATGGGCTAGCCGAGTCGACTAATAAGAACCTTATCCACATCATCAAAAATACCCTATTGTCCCACCAACGAAATTGGCATAACGCCCTCCATAACTCCCTTTGGGCTGATCGGGTCACACCCAAATCTTCGCTCGGCACCTCCCCATTTTTTCTTGTATATGGAAAAGAGGCCATCCTTCCTCCCCACCTATCTCTTCGAGCCCTCTAGTTTTCCCAAGAGACCCATGGCACCCCATGCCCCACTGGTGTCGGGTAAAACCCACAGTCCCTGTTTTTTCAAAATTTCATCCTCAATCAGTGTATAAAATGCATTCACATTTTACGCCCAACCAAATCCACCATTTGGGCAAACTCACATTGCTCTAATTTCTGAACTGGCAATTTAAATATCTCTGGGTCCTTAATATCTCAATCTGAGATTGAGATATTAATTAAATTCCTGCTCTATTCTCCAATTGGGCAACTATTAATTCTGTATGTGAAAGCTTATATTCTTTTTTTTCACTTCGGGTTTAAACCTTATAATAAACCCTCCTCTCGAATTCAACTCTCCAATCTACCCATTATACCCTCAAATTTAATGTTAACATACTCTCAATTTGTCTTGAAGTGCTCGGCCCTTTTCACAAGCACCTCGTATATCTTTAAGCCCATATCCCCTGGGCTCTACTTTATCTAAACCCTTGGCATAACATATATTAACACATTAATTAATTCATATTGCCCCAACTTTGCATACACAATCTTTATCAATGCATCAATACATATGATAATGCGTCCGACCTCTTTAAAACAACACCAACCTTGACGTATAATATTAAGCTCGATTAACCCTTAGGCAAGATCTCTTTAACGCTTCTTTGAAATCCCTTCGGATTATGAAATTAAGATATTAGAACTGGCGTTCAATTCCTTTAGGATTATCACCCAAGTCTTAACTTAATACAATTGAACTCGTTAAACTTTCGGTATAAACACAAATCAGCGCATCACAGCTTGGGTCCACCACAAGTCTTCAACCGTCGCCTGTAATTTAACCATTAATCAATACAAAATCCGACAGACATTTAGGCTCATCGGTCCCACAATTCATATGAACGTACCCTTACCAACCTCTACACATCTTCCAAGCGCGACCACCCTTGATCGTCTCAAGCCTGTGATCGGACGGTTACAATACAAATCACGTTATTTTAAACCTCGAACCTTAACGCTTCAAAGTTACATGACATTAGTGGTTTTATGAAACCACCTCTGGCTTACGTGGCAAGCGCCGACGCACATCGCATTTTTTTGGGTGATTTCTCTTACAGATTTTCCACAATGCTATACCGTTGGTATTATGGAATGAACTCGTGTTTACTGTTCACACAATTCACGGTTCCATTCCTTCCTTCATCACAGTTCCGCCTCTCTTCTACTTTGGTTCATTGTCTCGCTGTTGCGTATGTTAACTGTTGTTGACCAACGTTTAACACGGTGCTCCCAACTTGAATTAAGGCAGTGCATATGACACGAATGCCTTTCCTCTATTATATCCCAACAATCACGGTTGACTCGATCTATTTCAATCGGAACAGGTTACAATGCTGACAGACCTTCACCAGGGGTTTAATGAACAGAATCACCCTTTTGTTCTATTCCAATATCATCCCACAGTCTCTTCTTCATAAAAGACTTTCTTCAGTTCGAACTGAATCCTATTCCACTACACCCTTAACTTTAGTAAGGACCTTCGCCTGTCAAACAGAACATTATTAAACTCCATCATATATAGGATTTTAGTATCATTCTTCTACACAGAGATTCGTACCAACCTCAAAATGGACTTCTGATACAATTTCCCTCTTTGCACAAGACATTCATACATTCATTAGATCCACAGAATGCATATTTCTTCAAGCAATCAGGAATATAAACATTCACACGGAATTTAACCCGACAAATTCACAGTAATACTGAACTAATTTCCTCATTTATACAGTGAATTTACTTACAAAGTTCTGGTCCTCAGCCAGATATTAAAAATCAAGATGGCCCTTCTCCTCTACTCTGCAGATCTCTCCTACGCTCTATGCAGCCAAATGCAGGTCTCTATACAGGTCTTCGAGACTTATTTTTATACCAAAACTGCCAAAGAATCTATTCAGATCCTTTAATGACTCAACAACCTCTTGAACTCCTACAGTTCTAAACTTAGCCTAATTCCTAGATAACGACACTGACTCTTCACACTCCCCTGCCTTCTAATCATTTGAGGGCAGTTACAATTCCCTCTTCATTTTATTAAAATCACTCAGATATGAAAGTTTACATAGGGAATTGAAAACATAAACCCCCCTATGTCTATTTACATACAAAGTCTTGTCTTGAGCCTAATGCCCCTGCATCAGACTCCCTAGGTTGAAATGGTTCATGATCTCTTGATCATGTGCTTTCATCTCTATCTACCTGGATCCCACACTTTGTTCTACAACTGGTCATCTATTGCAGTGTTCTTCCTTTGCACTCCCCCAGGTTTCCATACTTTATGCTGCATCCTTCCACTTGTTATGCCTTTACATTCTCTCTCTGTCTTTTCCTTGCTGCTGTTGTTCCTTTTTTTTCTTGCTGATGTCTTTTTCTCAGACACTCTCACCATTAGTCTTCTTATAAATTCAATTTATCTGTCTAATATGTCTTCTGACTACTGGCTACTGTTCCTGCTTGATTGCTGAACTTCTACTTCTATATCTGCTTGCTGAATTCTCAATTTCTCCATTCTTACTGCTGCCCTATTCGCCACCCAATCATCCATACCCTCTTGCTCTCTGCAACAGAAAAACTTTTCTTGATTGTTACTTATGACAATTTCTTCATTTTCCATCTTCAACAATTCTTCAGATTGGTATTTAAATTGCCAGTCATCATCCTTATCTCCTCTATTCTTCTAGACTAAATATGCCTTATTCCTTCCATCAGTGCCTGCAATCATAAGACAAACATCAAAGTTATGAAATATTTGAGTTTCTTTCTCCTATTTTGGCAACACTTCAGCTTTTTGCTTCAACATTTTCCCCAACAACACTCCAAGTTGCTGTTCTGGCATTCCACTCTCTTTTTTGAATGTTTTCTGCAAAAATTTTAGGCATCTCCTTTGGCCAAACACATCATTAGTTTCAACATCTTCTTCTTTTGTCTTGGCAATCTTCAGCAATTGCCTTCCTTCTTCCTCAAGTTCTCTAAGTGCTGTAATTTCATCTTCTGTCAGAGTAAAACTCTGATTCTCCATTGCTATAGCAACCCCAAAATTCTGCCATCCAGCCTTCTCTCCAATATTCTCTTGGCTATTCAAACAAGCCAATTCTTCTCTGCTACCAACAACAACAACATTTTTCACATGAGACATGACTATCTCATCTTCATTCTTTAGCTGCTCATCTTCATTCTGCAATCCCCAACTCTGAAATTGAGGTTCTCTCTCTTGTATTGAATCCTGCTGATTCAGTATACTTTCTAGCAGCTCAATTTCTCCATTCCATGGTTTAAAATCTCCCACAGAATTCTTCTCCTCTTTCAATTGACTTCCCAACGCTGTCAATTTATCTTCAGCATCAACAGGATCTGCCTTCACCAAACATTTGTTAAAACCAAACTCACAAGGCCTCAGTTCCTTCCTCCGCTCTTCCAGCATCTCAGTATGCTGTCCTACAATTCTCTTCTTCTCCATCAGCACATCAGTATGATGATTACAATTCTTCAAAAAATCCTTGAGACAATCAGTTAGTCTCTCCTCTGCACCATCCTCTGCAAGGATGTCTCTCTGATCTAGTTCATAAAAATGAACTTTCTTATCTTCAATCACCTCTGCCTTTACCATCTGAACACCTTTTCTCTGTGGTTCTCTCCTCTGCTCTAGAACACTTAATTCATGCCACAATCTTGGAATCTGAGAAAACATCTTCACAATATTCACTATCTTATGTTGTCACTATCTCCTCAGCCTTCATCAGAATAGAATTCTGATTTCTCATCTCTGCAAGAACTTCAGTCATCTGTCCATCACTCTTCATTTGGCCATTTAACAGAAGCAATTTTTCATTATTAACATTAACGAAAAATTCATCTTCATCAAGTACAACTCCATTGAAACAATCTCTTTCATTATCAAACTTATCATCTTCGGACATAACTATCTTGTCCTCATTGAAGCAATCCCTTTTATAAAACAAGGAATTAATGAATTCCTTCTGCTGCAATAATTCAATCTGCTCTTCATCTGAAAGATACTCATCATACTTTACTTGGAAACAGTCAGATTCTTTTAACACATCTTCATCACATGAGCTGTCTTCATCCATACTTGCATTCACACACAACTTATCAGTTTTAAAAACATAAGACCTCATGGTGTCATTTGATGAATCAATCATCAACTCTTCCTGTTGTTCCAAGTCTTATATGCTCTTCAGAGATTCTTCAATGGTCCTCTCTTCAAATTCCTCAAGTTGTCCCATTTTTAGCTTCTGGCCATCATCATAAACTAAATCTCCTCTACTTCTAATATGTTGGAAAGCAAAACCTTTCTCCACTTGTGCATGGACATCTTCAAAACATGTAGCTACTCCATTTTCTTCCTCAGCGACAACATCAGCAGTTTGTTCTCTCTCACCTGTTGTTCCTGCAAGCACACAAAATATGTCAAATTTAAGGCTCCTTGACCCTTTGGTCTCACTTAAAGCTTCAGTCTTCAAGTCTTTCTCCAAATACTCAATCATTCTAAGCATTTCTTCCTTCTTCTGAGCATTCATCAAACAATACCTTCAAACCAGAGTTCAAATAAGGCTCATCAACTCACCTTCCAAGATCCCTGAATGATCTTGTTATTCCTCTTACCTACACTGCATCTCTATCTGCTGCAATCTTCAAGACTTTGTTTCTTTAACTCCAGATTCTGCACATCCGGAGACCTTTATTGCATACTCAATCAAATCTGCAATTATGTTAAACAAATTTAAAACCCAACTTTCTCACTGTTCAATACATGTGCATTTCAAAATAAAATTTTCAAAGAGCTAATTCAATTCAAGCTTTGATACCACAATGATGACAGGATACCCCTTCGAAGTCACAATTTCAAACTGTCATGCATGTAAAATGCATCCCAATTTTTCACCCCAAATAAATCCACAATCTGGGTAACTCCGATGTTTTAATTTCTGAACTGGCAATTTAAATATCTCTAGGTGCTTAATATCTCAATATAAGATTGAGATATTAATTAAATTCCTGCTCTATTCTTCAATTGGGAAACTATTAATTCTGTATGCAGAAGATTATATTCTTTTTTTTCACTTCGGGTTTAAACCTTATAATAAACCCTCCTCTCGAATTCAACTCTCCAATCTACCCATTATACCCTCAAATGTAATGTTAACATACTCTCAATTTGTCTTGAAGTGCTCGGCCCTTTTCACAAGCACCTCGTATATCTTTAAGCCCCTATCCCCTGGGCTCTACATTATCTAAACCCTCGTCATAACATATATTAACACATTAATTAATTCATATCGCCCCAACTTTGCATACACAATCTTTAGCAATGCATCAATACATATGATAATGCATCCGACCTCTTTAAGACAACACCAACCTTGACGTATAATATTAATCTTGATTAACCCTTAGGCAAGAGCTCTTTAACGCTTCTTTGAAATCCCTTCAGATTATGAAATTAAGATATTAGAACCGGCGTTCAATTCCTTTAGGATTATCACCCAAGTCTTAACTTAATACACTTGAAATCGTTAAAATTTCAGTGTAAACACAAATCAGTGCATCACATCTTGGGTCCACCACAAGTCTTCAACCGTCGCCCATAATTTAACCACTAATCAATACAAAATCCGATAGACATTCAGGCCCGTCGGTCCCACAATTCCTATGAATGTACCCTTACCAACGTCTACACATCTTCCAATCGCGACCACCCTTGATCATATCAAGCCTATGATCAGATGGTTACAATACAAACCGTGTTATTTTAAACCCCGAACCTTAACGCTTCAAATTTACGCGACATTAGTGGTTTTATGAAACCACCTCTAGCTTACGTGGCAACCGCTGATGCACATCGCGTTTTTTTGGGTGATTTCTCTCACAACTTTTCCACAACGCGATACCGTTGGTATTATGGAAGGGACCCATGTTTACTTTTCACACAATTCATGGTTCCATTCCTTCCTTCATCACGGTTCCGCCTCTCTTCTACTTTGGTTCATTGTCTCGCTGTTGCGTATGTTAACTCCTGTTGACCAACATTTAACACAGTGCTCCCAAATTGAATTAAGGCAGCGCATATGACACCAATGCCTTTCCTCTATTATATCCCAACAATCACGGTTGACTCGATCTATTTCAGTCGAAACAGGTTACAATGTTGACAGACCTTCACCAAGGGTTTAATGAATAGAATCACCCTTCTTTTCTATTCCAATATCATCCCACAGTCTCTTCTTCATAAAAGACTGTCTTCGGTTCGAAATCGAATCCTATTCCACTACGCCCTTAACTTTAGTAAGTACCTTCACCCGTCAAATAGAGCATCATTAAACTCCATTATATATAGGATTTCAATATCATTCTTCTACACAGAGATTCGCACCAACCTTAGAATGGACTTCTGATACAATTTCCCTCTTCGCACAAGACAGTCATACATTCTATACATCCACCGAACGCATATTTCTTCAAGCATTCAGGAATTTAAACATTCACATGGAATTTAACCCGACAAATGCATAGTAATACTAAACTAATTTCCTCATTTATACAGTGAATTTACTTACAAAGTTTTGGTCCTCAGCCAGATATTCAAAATCGAGATGGCCCTTCTCCTCTACTCTGCAGATCTCTCCTATGCTCTATGCAGCCAAATGCAGGTCTTCGAGACTTATTTTTATACAAAAATTGCCAAAGAATCGATTCAGATCCTTTGATGACTCAACAACCTCTTGAACTCCTACAGTTCTAAAATTAGCCTAATTCCTAGATAATTGCACTGACTCTTCACACTTCCCTGCCCTCTAATCATTTGAGTGCAGTTAAAATTCCCTCTTCATTTTATTAAAATCACTCAGATATGAAAGTTTACATAGGGAATTGAAAACATAAACCCCCCTATGTCTATTTACATACAAAGTCTTGTCTTGAGCCTAATGCCCCTGCATCACCCACCTTGCAAGCCCGAATCGACACATTATTGAAACTTGAGGAGGAAAGGCAAAAAACCTGGGAAAAAATCGCCATCCACCAAAGTTGGATTAAGAGATGGTTTGATAAAAAGTCCGCTGGGAATAAAATTTTCAAAGTAGGAGACCTTGTTCTTAAATGGGATAAAGCTCACGAGGAGAAAGGGAAACATTCCAAATTCCAAGCCCTTTGCACAGGTCCGTTCCAGATTAAAGAGAAGCTAGGTTCCCACACTTTCAAATTGCAAACTCTAGAGGGAAGAATCGAGGTCCTCCTGGTAAACGGGCATGACCTCAAGCACTACTTCACTTAATGGCCCTAGGCGGGCCGTCACTACCCCTATACCATATTTTTTTGTTTTCTTTTAGTTTATTTTTTGGTTTTTCATTTCCCACAATAAAATTGCTTATTCAATCAGCGCCTTAGTAAAAGTGTCCTTCTAAGAACTTCAAAAGGCAGAAGGCATTGTAGAAGTCACACAATTGGCATGCTGCACCAAGATCTATGCTGATGAAAAGTCTTTCTTGAAAATCACAAAAGGTGGCAGGAGCTTGTTTGTGATTGACACCCAAAGGTAAAACATGACCTAGTCCGAGCTACTAAGCACAGATAACTCACCTAGAAAGCTTGAAGGGTGTCTGTGAAAAGAAAGTTGGTTAAAGCGGCAACTAGACTGAAAGGGAACAGGGCTAACTTCGGGTGATGCAAGGATATCCAGAAAAACCTAAATTTCTCATACAAACCAGGAGCAACCTCTCTTGCAAGTAAAATAAGTCAAGATCCCTCATCCGCACAGGAAAAATTGCCTCTATCAAATAAGTGCCCTGAGCACATCTAAATAAGTGCCTTGAGCACATTTAAAATAAGTGCAGTAGCACACCAATAAAGGGTAAAGGATTAAGAAAGGCTTCCTATGCAGAGAGGCGATGCGACGACTCTGTCGGGGTACTGACCAGGCTCGCTAGCAGTGGAGCAATGTCCGTGACTCCTAGGCAGTGACTCCGCCGAGACCGCGAGGTTCGCAGGCAGCGGAGCAACACAATGAGGATGAAATAACCATACTGGATCCTAGAAATCCCTGAAATGCTCCAACCCTTTCGGTCCGAAATCCAGAAGTAAAATCTCAGTCAACTAGCACCTAAATAGGCAAGCAGGCGAAGCAACCTAGCAAGGTACAAAAGGAAAAAATCATGGAAACCTAAGGGTGAAAGGAACGGCCTGCTAAGGCCCCCTCCCCCCCCCCACCCCAAAAGATAAATCATCAGTAGAGATTATGTACCCTACCATTGAATCGCCATTTGTTGTATCCTCTACAACACCCTCCAAAAATTCGCCATCAAAATTTTCTTGAGCCCCTTGAGCATCGAAAAGCTAAGTCAAAATCCAAAGTTCAAGTCTATTTCAGGAAAAAGCCTCAAGTCACTGAGTCACAGAATAGGTATTTTTTCCCAATTTGCGACCTAGCGACCCTGCGACCTATCAGGTCGCCAGGTTGCCAAGTCGCAAATCTCATTCAAACTTCAAAATCGTAACCTAGCGACCTTGCGACCCGTGACCTTCCAGGTCGCAAGGTCGCAAGGTCGCGAGGTCGCGCCTCTCTTAAGCACGGGAAATTTGTGACTCAGCGACCTCATTAATTTCTCGCATGCATGACCCTTTTATAAATAGGAGGGTCGCTAGGTCGCATTTCACTAGCGCGAAGAAGAAGGAAAACGCCTCTGACAGTCTGACTGGAACTCATTTTTTTCAGGTAAGTTGTCATTTCCTCCTACTTTTTCCTTATTATGACTGTCTGTTTCTCCCCCTTTACCTCACCAATACTCTTGAAAGCTTCATTCTTACCATAGGATTGCTTCCCGTGAGCCCTGGGATGCTTATTTTCCAGATCTATTCTTTCTGCTCTCAACCCATCCATGTTCTCCATCTGAGGCCCAGTGCAACTCTGCGACCTTGCGACCATGCGACCCAGTCACAGGTCGATAATTCGTTAAGTCGCATCTCATTTCAAGTTGGACGACTAAGCGACCAAGCGACCCAGCGACCTGGTCGCCAGGTCTCTAAATCACATTTCCTATAGAACGCACCCCTGCGCGACCCAGCGACCTGGTCGCAAGGTTGCTAGATCACAGATTTTCCCATTCCTTTGGCCATACTTTGTTAGAGATAGCCCTGTTATTATTAATATGAATTTTGTCTTATCGTGGGATGGTTTTCTGACAATACCAAGTAATATTTAAGTAGAGCTAAGTTGCATATCCATCTCGTCGGCCTCAAGCGACATTTGTCCCCCAACAGTTTGTAAGAGGAACAAAAGTCCTGAGGTGAAGTTATGGAAGAAGAAGAGTTACAAGTTTCCCCTACCCCCATGTATGGAGACTCAGTATGTACCTTTGACGGGGAGACAACATGACTTGGTACCAAATATACTAGGAATTCACCAAACTCAATTTCCCAGAGGACCTTCTAGATAGGCAGGTATATATACAGGTAAAATGGTCCAAGTTGCATTATGCAGGAGCCCACCCGCCAGTATTCCCTTGTGCAGAGATTGTAGACTAGATCTTGCAGAGAGTTGATCCCGAGAACTAGGTTTTATGGGATCATGCCGGGGATGATGTGGCTGCTCTGAAGGGACAAGATGCCGAGGTGTATTACAGATTCCCTTCCAGGGAGCAGACACTCAAAAAAGAATGGCGTACCACCCATGTCGTGCCCATACCCGAGATTTTGAAAGGATGGTGGGAAGAACCGGAGAATTTCTGGGTTAAGAAGGGCCAAGAATATCTGACGCAAGGCCTCAGAACGACATATAAACTTGTGGCCGCGATGTTGTGCAGACTGTATGACTGCCCGGATGCGACCTGTTTCAGTGGTACATGGGTCTGTCTCATGTACGACATCACAGTACATGACACCCGCTTTAATTGGGCCAATGTAATTATGGTAGCCCTCAGATCTAACATCAATATAGCACTTACCCCGGAAGATGGTTTTGCATCCTAGTTTTACATGGCTTCGTACCTTTTAGATGCAGTTTGTGCAAGGTGCAGCTTCGACAAATGGGTGCACAACTGGGTAGTGGAGAAAAGCGGCCCAATTCATAAGCATCTCAAGGTGTTTTGGGACTCCCGATACAAGCAAGATATGGAGTCAATATCAGATATTTTTATCCCAGCCCTCTATCACAGATTATTCAGGGCGGAGGCTCCTTGCACGTCCTGGCAGGCAATGGAAACAATAACTCAGGTAGCCCATTGGTTCTCGGATACAGAATTTACTACTATCAGAGTGTTCGAGTCCCTCAAAGCTCCTCACGCACTGCCCAAGTTTGCGACAGACAAAATCCTGCTCCAGGAAATATGCTATCAAATTTCTAGAGGGTTCACTAAAGTACTGACCAAAGCCAAGAAAAAGTCGTGGCCAACTCTACCACTCACCATCGGCGCCTATACAGTCAAAGATTTCAGAGAGGTGGAGGCAAAAATCGAGCAAATTAAAGGATTCCATTTTCCCACTTTGGCGCACAAGACCTATGTGATCCAGGTGGATATCGGTGGCCACCCACCTATTCCATTTGGACTAGCACCATCAATTCTTACAGCTCTTCACATTCATCACAACTTACTATTTTTAGCAAGTTTTCGGGTCCTCCACTCCCAGAGCTGTTTTGGGGCCTTACTGATCCAGGTAGATATTGGTGGCCACCCACCTATTCCATTTGAACCCCCACCATCAATTCTTTCAATTTCCAGGTTGCAACAAAACTTACTATTTTTAACAGTTTTTTTGGGTCCTGAACTTCCGGAGACGTTTTGAGGCCCTAAACGACGTTTTTCGGGAAAACGGAGAGCAACATGGGTTCATGGATCGATGTTTCTCAGTCAAAAGTTTTACTCCTCGGATATATCTTTCTAACGAGCTATTGAGCGCGTCAAACAGAGATCAGATGCCAAAGTTACACCCCCGAGAAGTTGAACCACCAATTTACCCAAACGGGCGCCCACAGTCATTAGGGGAATTTTGAGGTCTAAAATGGGTCTCATAAGAAAAATGTACAACAAAAATAAACTTTATAACAACCAATAGGATTCAAGATGATGATGTCATCCATAATGGATGATTCACCATTTTTGGAGTAAAAAAGTAAAAATATTAAAAAATAATAAAATAATAAAACTACTTTTTCAACTCGTATTTTAAACTTATCTCCAAAATTTTAAAGAAAACAAATTTTATTCGGATCATTTATTCATCCATCCATATACTCCATGCTGCATTTATAACTCTTCAATAATTTAAAAAATTAAAAAATATATAAAAACGTGATTGTAATCAATGCTTTTTTATCATTTTTCTGTGAATAGGACCCCATCTAAAGTATGTAATATCCACTCCTTTTGATGGGAATTAAATTCAGCATCCAACGAAAATCCACTCCAAATTGAGTAAAAAATTTGGGAGATAAGTTGAAAATATGGAATTTAAAAGTAGTTTATTCATTTTTCCTCTAAAATTTGATGATATGTCATCAAATCTTATTAGATTTTTTCCACTATTATTTTATACTCTAGAGGCCCACTTTAGACTTCAAAATTCCCCTCAATGTTTTGGCGCCTCATCTCCTACGGTTAGGTTTTTGGACGTTTCAGATTCTACATTCTTTCTCAACAATGAATAGGCCCTCGAGCCTCATTGTAACACAGTTCAGAGGTCTGTAGCCATCACATCTCTTCTCAGAGATTCGCTACCAGCACCCTAGCTATTTTATTTCCATTATGCCTGTAAGCATATTTCTGTTATTTGATATTAATGAAATGAAGCATTATTTCCACTGCATCTCTATGTTCATGGTCATTTCTGTATTCTATCAAGGTCTCGCATAAAACTGGATCAAGCAGTATCGAGGGGGTCTCAGACTTTCTTTGTTTTCTTTGCATGTCCCCAACGAGGTCAGGGTATAAGGAGTTAGGGATCGATCTGGTTGAACCCTTGCAAGATAAACCTCGAAAAACCCGACGACCTCCCATGGTGGAAGAAAAGAAAGACGAGGGAGTAGCATATCCTATCAAAATATTTCTTGAGGAGGCCCTCAAGAAACAAAGGAACGCGATGATGGATAACTTTGATCAAATCCTTCAACGACTTCCCACCTACGACGCATTTGCATCCAAAAACCACTCTGGAGGTGCCACTCCCTTCAAGGTACATGTACACTTTGACATTCCTATATTTGAAGTCCATATAGATGCAGATGTCGTAGATAGATGGTTGAATTTGCTAGAAGGGTATTTCTCAGTCCATGGTTTCTCCGACCGAGAAAATATTATTTTTGCACCTCAAAGCCGCCCCTGTCGTAGACTCGGTGGAAACCCATTGTGAGCAAGAGGACAAAGGGAACCCTCTCTCGTTCTTCGGCCACACCACTTGGAATTCATTCCGAGATGAAGAATAAGGAATGTTGACACTTCGTGGGAGCTATGAGGACGAAAATACATCCAAATGGACCACTGTGGGCAACAAAAGGATCAAGATGTACTAACCGATGAATCTTCCATACCCTACGCACAAAGTTGGGTATTAAATATCTTGAGAGATATGCCTGGCACCGTTATTGCTCTACAAACACATTCAGGAGGAAATGGAGTTCCTCGACATTACATCGCTTGGCACGGCATATCGCTATGCCGCCAAGATCGAGTAGAAATTTAAGCATAAGAAGCGAGACTTTGGATCTGCGAATCCGAAAGGTGCCCTCAAACCAAAGAACAAGGGGCAAGGCCAAAGCAATGTGACTCAGAACAACACCACAAATCCAAAGAAGGACACAGGGAAGTGGTGTGAATTTCATAACAGCCCCACTCATAGCACAAATGAGTGTCGGGCCAAACATTCTTTGGTGGTTGAAGTAAAGGCACCCGAATCAGATGCATTTTCTGATCCTGAGTTAGAACCAGACAAAGGCAATGAAAAAGGGAAGTAGATCATTGATGCGGATCCCAGTGCCATTGTTGCCACCACCAAGATCCAGAGGGAGGGTCCAGAGGAGGGGGAGCGCCTCTTCCAGTCACAGATGTGGGTGAAGGGTTCTCTGCTGCAATTTCTAGTCGATAGCGGAAGCCAAAAGAACCTCATTTCAGCAAAGGTCGTGAAGCGGCTTGGCCTACCGACCATAACACACCCACAGCCGTATACCATCGGGTGGCTTCACCCAGGGAGAGATCTCCGCATCCGCCAGCAATGTTGCCTTCCGTCCAGTATCAAGCCATTCACTGATGAGGTATTGTGTTATGTTGCTCCTCTTGATGTAGCTGATGTATTATTGGGCCAACCATACTTGTGGAGGCCACATGCTGTGTATGAGTCTAGGCCTCGTGCTATTATTATTACTTTGGGAAATAACTTGTACAGGATACCAGAGGTAGTACCGCCTCCTGTCATCTCTTTGACTACTGCAAAAGAACGTAGCAAGATTGTTTCCCAAACCAGGAAATTCATTTTCATTACAACTCACTCACAGGGAAAGAAGAATATTGTGGCCACAACCTCAAAACAAGGCTCCATTGCACGGCTACAGCAGATGGACAAAGTCATGGAGGAATACGAGGAAGTTTTCCCCTCACTCATAGAGGTTCCTCTACACTGTCAGGACAAGCACTCCATTGATCTGACTCCCAACGCACCACCGCGTGATGTTGCCATACATCCTGCAACTACACATACAGAATCCAAACATGTACTGTCTGAGGCTGATAAAGAAACCAAATTTACTAAAAGCATCCGGCATGTCCACCCACAGGTCCTTGACATCTTCAACAGATCTAATACTCAGTTCAACAGAATTTGCCTCATCTCATGGAGGATCTCAATGAAATGGGGACCATTGCTTCCTAAGGAGGGAGGAATGATCTAGGTGGATATCGGTGGCCACCCACCTATTCCATTTGGACTAGCACCATCAATTCTTGCAGCTCTTCACATTCAGCACAACTTACTATTTTTAGTAGGTTTTCGGGTCCTCCACTCCCGGAGCTGTTTTGGGGCCTTACTAATCCAGGTGGATATTGGTGGCCACCCACCTGTTCCATTTGAACCCCCACCATCAGCTCTTTCAATTTTCAAGTTGAAAAAAAACTTACTATTTTTAGCAGTTTTTTGGGTCTTGAACTTCCGGAGCCGTTTTGAGGCCCTAAACGACATTTTTTGGGGAAAACGGAGAGCAATATGGGTCCATGGACCAATGGACCAATGTTTCTCATTCAAAAGTTTTACTCCTCAGATAGATCTTTCTAACGAGCTATTGAGCGCGTCAAACGGAGATTGGATGCCAAAGTTACGCCCCCGGGAATTTGAACCACCAATTTACCCAAACGGGCGCCCACAGTTTTGGTGCCTCATCTCCTATGGTTAGGTTTTTGGAAGTTTCGGATTCTACATTGTTTCTCAACAATAAATAGGCCCTTGAGCCTCATTGTAATACAGTTCAGAGGTCTGTAGCCATCACATATCTTCTCAGAGATTCGCTACCAGCACCCTAGCTATTTTATTTCCATTATGCCTGTAAGCATATTTATATTATTTGATATTAATAAAATGAAGCATTATTTCCGCTGAATATCTATGTTCATGGTTATTTCTGTATTCTATTGTGTTCCTGCATAAAATCCGGATCAGTGGTATCAGAGGGGGTCTGCTCTTTCTTTGTTTTTCTTTGCATGTCCCCAACGCGGTTAGGGTATAAGGAGTTAGGGCTCGATCTTGTTGAACCCTTGCTAGATCAGCCTCGCAAACCCCGACGACCTCCCATGGCAGAAGAAAAGAAAGATGAGGGAGCAGGAGATCCTATCAAACTAATGCTCGAGGAGGCCCTCGAGAAACAAAAGAACGTGATGATGGATAACTTTGCTCAAATCCTTCAACGACTACCCACATATGGCGCATCTGCATCCAACAACCACTTAGGAGGTGCCACTCCATTCAAGGTACAGGTAAAATTTGACATTCATATATTTGAAGGGAAAATATATGCAGACGCCGTAGATAGATGGTTAAATTTGCTAGAAGGGTATTTCTCGGTCCATGAATTCTATGACCGAGAAAAGATTATTTTTGCACTCCTCAAAGCCGCCCCCCATGTCAAAGATTGGTGTGAAACCTACCGTGAGCAAGAGGGATAAGGGGAACCCTCTCTGTTCTTGGCCACACCCAATTGGAATTCGTTCCGAGACGAAATCAAGGAACAATATTACCCCGTGGGGAACTATGAGGACAAATACATCCAATGGACCACGCTGCGGCAACAAAAGGATCAAGATGTGCACGAACTGATAAATCTGTTCCATACCCTACGCACAAATTTGGGTATTAAAGATTCAGAGATACATTTGGTGCTCAAGTACCGCGGCTGTCTGCACAAACACATTCAGGAGGAAATAGAGTTCCTCGCATTAGGGGAATTTTGAGGTCTAAAATGGGCCTCATAAGAAAAATGTACAACAAAAATAAACTTTATAACAACCAATAGGATTCAAGATGATGATGTCAACCATGGGGGATGATTCACCATTTTTTAAATAAAAGGGTAAAAATATTAAAAAATAATAAAATAATAAAACTACTTTTTCAACTCGTATTTTCAAATTATCTCCCAAAATTTTTACTCAAATTTCGAGCGGGAGTACTCTCGGATGCGAAATTTAATTCCTCATCCAAGGAGTACCCATGTTGCATACTTTCGATGAACTCTACTACACGAAAAATGAGAAATACATAAAAAATGTGATTGTAATCACGTTTTTTAATGTTTTTCTCATTTTTCGTGTAGTAGGACCCATCGAAAGTATGCAACATGGGTACTCCTTGGATGGGGAATTAAATTTCGCATCCAATGAGTAATCCCGCTCGAAATTTGAGTAAAAAATTTGGGAGATAAGTTGAAAATGTGAGTTGAAAAAGTAGTTTTTCCATTTTTCCCTCTAAAATTTGATGATGTCATCAAATCTTATTTGATTTTTTCCACTATTATTTTATAATTTCCTTAGGAGGCCCATAATGACATTACATCGCTTGGCACGGCATATCTCTATGCCGCCAAGATCGAGCAGAAATTTAAGCAGAAGAAGCGAGACTTTGGATCTACGAATCCGAAAGGTGCCCCCGAACCAAAGAACAAGGGGCAAGGCCAAAGAAATGGGACTCAGAAAAACACCACAAATCCAAAGAAGGACACAGGGAAGTGGTGTGAATTTCATAACAGCCGCACTCACAGCACAAATGAGTGTCGGGCCAAACAGTCTTTGGTGGTCGAACTAAAGGCACTCGAATCAGATGCATTTTCTGATCCTGAGTTAGAACTAGACAAAGGCAATGACAAAGGGAAGCAGATCATTGATTCAGATCCCAGTGCCATTGTTGCCACCACCAAGATCCAGAGGGAGGACGCAGAGGAGTGGGAGCGCTTCTTCCAGTCGCAGATGTGGGTGAAGGGTTCTCCGCTGATCTGAAATTGTGAGAACAAAGTATTTCTCATATAGAGATTGACTGTAGGGGCATTCACCAGATCTTTCACCTTTCAAAGAAAGGATGAATCCGGAGGCTATCTAGCCCTTCTACAGACTCTGCCTAAAGAAATAAAAAGTAATCACAAAGATCCGATCAATGAAAGTATTTGTTTTAACTGCAAAGTATTCATTGATCCAACTTTAATGTGTGAATAGACAAGTATACATATTCTGCAAATGAAGTGTAGTGGTTTGAAGATGAACTGATAAGTTTTGTTCACTGTTTAAACCTGCTTGGGAAAAGATAGCTTATAAAAATTTACTGTTTAAAGGAGTAGAATCTGAAAATATGCAGCAAAATTATACAGTATGACAGCAAATAATTGTTTAAGCGGTTCACCCCTCTCTTGGGCTACCTCCGTTGGGTCCAAAAGCCTCTAATTAGGATTTTTCCTCTTTGATTAAATGCTCAAAATTTGAATAAAATTGTATAGAAGCCTCAAATGGGAAAATACACTGCAAAAATAGATTCAGAAGGCTCAAATCAGTATAAAATGACTAAACAAACACCTCCATTGGATGAAGGTAGTCCAAAACAACTCTTCTTTCCTTAGGCCCTAGTGGCTCCACGACCAAAAACGCTGGTAAATTCTCTGTTAGAGCGCTCTGATGGCTCTGCAAACACTTCCAACAGCTCCAGAATGTCGAAGAGACCCAGAATCAAAAAAAAAAATCGTCCCAAAAGGACTTTCCTAGCCAAAGTTATGGCTGACTGAAGTTGGCCCTTCAAAAGCTCCGCTAATTCTGGAGAACTGAAGTTAACTCCAGTTAAAAACGGAAACTTCCCCCAAATTGGTCGAGTGCGCTCCAAATTTGATGGCAACATTAAATATGACGGTTTCAGATCCCGCGTTCACATGCGTCGGAACCGCTGGCCAAACGGTTTTTAAAACCGTGGCATTAACATTGGCATAACGTTCACATATGACGGTTTTAATAAAGGTCACTCCACCATATTTTAATAGACCATGTGCTCGTGCTCACGTATCCATACACACGTTAAACTTGCCATGTATTAAATTTGCTCCAACCTTTGTATTGACCCACGTTGAATATACCACGTGCCTTGACACGTAAACCAACCCATAGCCACGTTTTAAAGCACATGCCCTTTGATAACATAACCCAAACTTTATGTTTGTGGGTTTTATACCTTTTTTCATATTTCGATTTTTTATTTAATCATATGTGTGGTTTAATGATTTAATTTTAATAAGGTTTTTTTTTAAATTAATTAAAACATATATAAAATAATATAATATATGATTAATTAAAATCATATAAAATATTAATAAATATATAATTTTAATTTATTAATGAAACCTTAATAAAAATTAAAGATTTTCCCAACACATAAAATTAAAAAACTCTTCTTTCAAAATTAAAAGTTATTGGGCGTTTTCAAAATGCAATATCTCCTCCATACGGTAACGGATTTCAGTGTCGTTCATGGTGCTGGGATCGTATCGCCGAGCTCTTTCCCGTCGATCTTTTTCGGAGCAATTCTGAGCAACTTCATTTTTTAGCATTTTTCTTCAAGAGACTTGATCTCCTGATCACACCTCCCAAATGGGAAGCTTTTGGACCCTCAAAAGCTTTCTGATTACTGAAAATGATGATGTGGAGACTGATTCTCCACTCTTCCACCCTTGAAAAACCTAAAATCACCCAATTTCATCAATGGAGCTTTTGAAAATGTAAATACGTCTGCGGAATCCAGTCGACCATTGCTAAGATTGACGGAGTCATGATGCAAATAATTAAAATTTGCGAACAATTGTAATGCAAGAGAAAACAAAATTTTCTGTGATCAAACTTCCCGGAAGACTTAAAATAACCTTCACCTTACCAAGCGTTGTTCCCATAGCGAATTACCATTACGAAACCAACTTTCCCATGAATGGTGTGTCTGCTGCTTACCTTTGCTTAGCTTTGACACTTCATTCTGCATTGGGTGACCCAAAATGTATTTGAAACATAACATCATCTTTTTCCAAGATGTTGTTATCAAAGCGAGACAAATCAATTAGCAACATCATAAAAAGACGAATGCTCAAAATCTGGTCGTTTCAACATCAACAAAGTTAGACTTTGACTTGCATTAACCAGTCTTTTCAATTGACTTGCATGGAGTAAAGAAGATTCCAGATTCTTCTTGTGAGCTCTCACAATGTAATGTTTACCATATTTTAATAAGTGATACTTGTTTTAATGGTTATGAAAGATAGCCTTCCTGTCAAATAAATAAGGACTTCCCAAAACAATACCTGAAATATCAAGTGGCACCACATCAAGTTCAACTGTGTCAGTAAAGTGTGCAGTTATTGCAAAGCACAATATGCACTTCCTTGAGACTTTCAAATTGGCATCCTTTCATATCCATCCAAGTGGATAAGGCTTCGGATGTGGAATGGTCTCAAGTTTAAGCTGCTTGACCAAGTCTTCAGATATAAGATTCGCTTGTGACCCACTATCAAATAGTGTGTCAATTTTGGTATGTTTTGAAATTACCCTCACATGGAAAAGCTCTATCTTCCTCTTTTCTTCATGAGTATCTTTGTGACAATTCAAAGAGCTAGAACTGGGAGTTGTGTCTTGCACCACTTCTTTCCCCTTAATGTTCTTTAAAACCATGGCTATGCTTTTTGTCTCATCTCCTGAGTCTGACCCTAAGTCTTGCTCAACTATTGCTACAGTTTTCTCCTTTTCTTTGGTCTTGTTTTTGTTCTTGTATTTTTCTGGTTTTAGTTCAGGATGAAGCTTCCAGTAATGATCTTCATCATGACTTGTCTTTGAACATTTCTTGCAAAAGAACTTTCCTTTTTCCTTTCTTGAATTAGCAACTCTCTTCTTTCCTTTGTTTTTGAAATTACTATCCTCATCAAAAGTATTCTTTCCTCTAGCATCTAAATGTGTAACCTGCACACAGACTTCATCTAAGCTGGTAGGATTGAACATTATAATAGTATGTTGGAGATAATTGTGCAAACCTCCTATGTATTTTAACAAGGTGTCTTGACTTTGTAAGTCTACCCCAAGTAGAAGTGCTCTCCTTCTAAACTCTTGGGTATAATCTTGCACATTTTGACCTTTAAGTTGCCTAAAATTTCCAATTCATGATTGCTTTCTGAATATGAGCAAGAGGATAAAACTGTTTCTTAATAGCTGTAATAAAATCATTCCAAGTTAGAGTTATCTTACCATGCTTTTTAATTTCCTCTCTTGTCTTGGCTTCCCACCAGACGAAAGCTGCTCCATCCATTCTCAATGAGGCTAATTGGATTTTTGTGTCATCATCATGCAAATTCTGAATTCTTGGATAGACTTCCAGCTGTCTAATCCAGTTATCCAATTTTTCTGCATTCACATCACCATTAAACATCGGCAACTCAAACTTCACATCAAGCTTTAACAAAGGATTTTTAAGAGATGTTTTTGTTTTTTGTGACTGATTAACAGAAGTAGAAGAGGATGATGTGGAGGATGAGGATGACGATGGAGATGGTGGATCACCATTTCCTCCATTCCCTTTCTTAGACTCATCTTTGTCTTTCTTCCCTCCTGAAGAATCTCCTTCTTCTTTTTGGTTTCTAGACCCTTCTCCAGCAATCTTATCATTTCTCTCCTGGTATAGGATCCTAACCATCTCAGTCATGTCCAAGAAATATTTTCTAAAGATTCTTTCTTCTTCCTTGGGATCCATTTCCTCATGTACTTCTCCTTCTCTGGAATACATGTTTGTGGTTGATTCTAAGGCTATTGAGGATGAAATGGAAGGTGGATATAATGGCACTCTAGCCCTCCTTGGTTGAGGATTAACTTGTTCTCTAACCAATTGACCTTCCCCTCTTTACAATTTCAGCCTAGTAAGCATCAAATTTTGCAGAATAACACAATCTTCTTGCAAAAATTTCACAACCTCTTAAGCAAAACCTAGAGCTTTGATACCAATCTGATCTGAAATTGTGAGAACCAAGTATTTCTTATACAGATATTGACAGTAGGGGGATTTTACTAGTTATTTCACCTTTACTAGAAAGGATGAAACCAGAAGCTTCTGGCCGACAAACTGGCTCTGCCTAAAGAAATAAAATGTAAACACTGAAATAGATCCGATCAATGAATGTATTTGTTTCTGTGCAAAGTATTCATTAATCAAAATTTTAAGTGTGAATAAGCAAGTTCAAGTATTCTGCAAATGAAGTAATGTGGTTTGAAGTTGAACTAATGAGTTTTATTCACTATATAAGTCTGCTTGGGAAAAGTGTACTTATGAAAATTTATTGTTTAATGTAGCAGAATCTGAAATATAACAGCAAAAATGCACAGTATAATAGTAAGCATTTGTTTAAGAGGTTCACCCCTCTCTTGGGCTACCTCTGCTGGGTCCAAAAGCCTCTAATTAGGCTTTTCCCTTTTTCATTAATTCTCAAAATATGAATTACACTGTGTAGAAATCCTCAAAAGGAAAAATAAGCTGCAAATTCAGAAACAGAAGGCTGAAATCAGTATAAATCGACTATTTATTCACCTCCAATGGATGAGTATAGTCCAACATAACTGATCTTTCATTAGGCCCTGGTGGCTTCACAACCAAAATCTATGGTAAAATCACTGATAGAGTGCCTTGATGGCTCTGAAACCTATCCCAACAGCTCCATAATGCTTCAATACCCCAAAATCAAAAAAAAAATCGTCCGAAAAGGACTTCCCTAGCCAAAGTTATGGCTAACTGAAGTTTTCCCAGTGTCACCTAGAAAAACTCCAGCTAAATCTGGCTAACTGCCAGATAGCACCGAAAAATCTAGAGTTAGGCGCTGAATTTGGGGGGCTGCTGAATCTTCTGCCAGTCATGGGGTGGCTGAAGAATAGGTCCACGTGACCATAACCATCGGATTGTATTAATTAAACTTTGAGTTTATCGCGACATTTTATAAGGTTTAAACCATATCATAACATATGTTGCCGAAACCCACGTGACCATAACCCGATTCAATGCGCGTCGTTTGATACATTAAAATTTTAAATAAATATTTGTGCCATAGGTTTAACAACAACCACAGTGTGGCCCAACGGTTGGCTCGTTGTGTTTCCATTGGTTCGACCCAGTTTCAAATCCCGTCACATGCATAATAAAATTTTAAAACGCCATTTCCATTTGACCTTGGGGCCACGTGGCGGCCTCCGGGCTGGCCACGTGGCGCTTTTTCATTGGCTGCCACTGGAATATTCCGGAAAATATTCTATGGAATATTCCATGGAATATTTTGTGGAATATTCCAGTGGCAGCCAATGGCCGCCTGCTGTCTTCGGCCTCCCAATGCAACCCGTGCTTGCTGCCCCTACGTGTTTATCGCTGAGATATTCCGCAAAATATTCTATGGAATATTCCATGGAATATTCTGTGGAATATTCTTTTTTTAATAAAAATATTTTTAATAGAGTCGAGTTTGACCATTTTTTAATTGAAATTGGCAAGCTTCAAAGCTGAATATCTTCTTCATACGGCGTCGGTTTTCAGTGTCGTTCATGTCTACAGGATCATTTTTCTGAGCTCCTTCCAGTCGATCTGGTTCAGACCAATTCTGAGCAACTTCATTTTTGAGCATTTTTTTACAAGAGACTTGATCTCCTAATCAATTATGGATCAACATTATAGCTTATCAATACCGCATGCCAAAAAAACCATAACTCATTTTGTTCATATGACATATTTTTTTTTATATAATTAAAAGATAAAAATAGGCATAAATACTTTGGAGATAAATTTCAACTTTTAATTTCCTTATAATACTAAGAATATTCTAAAATATTTCATTGAGTTAAAATCCTTTCCATCCACTTAATAATTATTGATAATTGAATTAAAATTTTAGAAGCATAATTTCAAAATAAACATGATTGCAATAAATTTTAGTGTTATAATTTATTATATTGTTTGTGTTAAATCAAGAGAAAAGGAGTTTTTTAATGTTGAAGTTCAACAAGAAATTTCAGCACCCATGCTAATGTGGGACCAGGAGGTCCAAGCAGCACCTACACTAGTGTGGGACCACAGGTCTTAACAACACCTACACTTGTGTGGGCTAAATTTGGTACATGTATATTTTAGTTATCCATAAATTAAGATGGACAATAAAATGTAATCTAATCTCAAAATAAATTGTAATAGTTAATTGAGTCTGATAAACTCCATTAACTCATGAATTTCTAGTTGAGGGTAGTTGGTGAGGCATGCATAGTAATTCTAGTTGTAACCGAGTTCGAAGTGCACTGGTGCATTAGTTAATGTAGGTTGTAATTAGTTTAATTCACTTAAGTGAGTTAAACTCAGTTGTGCTAGTTGTACCTATTTGATACACTAGTGAGAGATCAAGTGAATTAAACATTATTTAATTTACAATTAGTGATCTCACACGCAACTGAGGGTTTACTATTATTAGCTACATACATGTCAGTTCCAGTGGAGACCCGATAGAGATCTAGGTGAAAGGGAAGTTGACTATCAGTTGTAGGATTTTTGGGTTGCACCTATGCAACCAAACACCCATTGGATTTCCCATGATACTTGCATAGTTTAGGAAGGACAAAATTCCTATAGAATAGGGATTGCATTCCACACAAATTGCACAAGAAAGGCAGGCTGTCAGGAGGTAGAAAATTGGCTAAGTATTGGTTAGTTTTATCCACGACAGTGTGAGACAGTTAGCTGAGTACAGGAGGGCTCTTGTGAGAAGAGTTGTATGTAATTGTTTCGTGTATCCATGTTGAATATACAATAGAATATAGTGGGGTTTCTAGCAGTAAGCTTTTCCCAGAAAATTATCTGTGTTGTGGTTTGATTGATCCTTCTTTGCTTCATGTGATTGGTGATTTTGTTTTTAATTCCGCAATTGATTTGTAGAAGTGATTCAATATCTATCTTTAGCACATTGATAGATCATATTGAATCCATGATATACATGCTTGTTGTATAATTTCTACATGGTATCAAAGCACGGAAAATCACAATAGTGAAGGAGGAGTTGAGTTTGTGATTGGATAGAATTCGAATTTGCAGAAAGACGTTTTTGGTGCTATAGCTGATTCAGGATCGAAATGGATTTCAATGGCTTGAGATTGGAGTATGCACTCAAGGGCAGATCTAACTATATTGCTTGGAAGGATAGGATGGAGGCAGTACTCGAAGCAATGGCTTGAAGGAATTCATTGACAATGATATTCCTAAACCTGTTGTGACAGATGTTGCAAATCTTGATGCATGGCAAAAGAAAGTGGCTAAGGCGAGGAGGATCCTACTGGAGGTCGGAGTACGAGGCCAAATTGTCTCAAGTATCCATGGAAAATAGACACCATATTCTATGTGGAAAGCTTTTACGGATCTATTTCAGAGTAGCAGTGACCATATGAAATTTCCACTGAAAGATAAACTCATGAAGATCAAGGTGGAGAAAGGCAACTCCAAGCCAAAATATTTAACAAAGTTTTTCCAGTGACAGGATAATCTGGGGAGCATTAGCATTATTATCCCTGATGATGATTTGGTGAGTTTACCTCTCCTAGGACTTCCCAAGAGTTCGCATAGCTATCAAGACTCTGTCAATGGAAGGGAAAAGTTTCCAGATTGGGAATGATAGTGGTCAGATTTGGTGCAGGAGGAGTTCACACGAAACACCAAAGATGGATATTCATCTAAGAATGAAGATGAAGAATATTGTTCTTTGGATCCCAAGGAGAAGAAATGGAATGGGAATAAATTACCTTCCAAATCTGAGTCCAAAGATGGTAAGAAGCAGGATATGTCCAGGGTGAAGTGTTTTTATTGTCACGAGCATGGGCATTATTCTACTGATTGTCCACAAAAGAAGAAGAATAATAAGGTTGGAGGGTTTTTAGCTAGTGAGGCTTTGGCCTCTCAATTTTAGCTTGAATTCTCATTGATCACATGCATGGTGTCAAATTTATTGGGATCTGTGTGGTATTTGGATAGTGGTGCTTCCTTTCACATGATGGGAGACATTGAACTTTTCAGTAGCTTGGAGGAGAAGTATCTCCAAATGCATATTGAAATGGGTGATGACGGATGCTACAATGCTACTGAGATTGGTACCATTACCTTCCAGAGACAGTTAGGTAAACCCTTTCAATTAGAATATGTAATGCATGTACCAGGTTTGAAGAACAATTTAGTCTTAGTTGCAATGTTGGAAGATAGAGGCTATGATGTTGTTTTCAGTGAAGGAAAAAATTTCCTGCGACACAAAACAATAGGACAAGCCAAGAAGATTGGGATTTGAGTTAAGAATCTCTATAAGCTGGATGTAGATGGTTGCACAACATTGATGGGCAAGGCGAACAAAGTGATGAGTCGGGATGAGGGTGAGTTATGGCACAGGAGATTGGGCCATCATCAACACAGAGCCTTGAAAGTCACGCAAAAGATTTCTATTGGTCTTCCCAAGGGTACACTTGTGTAGTTAGACACATGCAAAGGATTTACTATGGGAAAATATGTAAAGGCCACCCTTCATGAGCATGAGAACCGAGCATTGGGGATCCTTGAGAGAGTTCACATAGACGTGTGTGGACCATTCTTTGTTGCTTCGAAAGAAAAACATAAGTACTATGTGATATTTTTTGATGACTTTTCTTGTAAGTGTTGTATCTACTTCATGCAGAAGAAAGATCAAACATTATCAAAGTTTCTTGATTATAAATCATTGGTGGAGAAAGACACGGGGAAGCAAGTGAAGGCTCTTACGAGCGATAATGGTGGTGAGTACATCTCTAACGAATTCAAGAACTTATGCAAAAAATAAGGAATTCAGAGAGAACTGATAGTGCCTCATAACCCACAGCATCATGGGGTCGCTGAAAGAAAGAATAGAACAATTGTGGGTACAACAAGAGAGATGTTGCATGATCAAGGATGTTGCATGATTAAGGCCTATCGATTCATCTATGGGCGGAAGCATGCAACACTGCGGTATTTGTGCAAAACCGTTGTCCTCATAGGATACTTGGCATGAGTACACTAGAAGAGGATTTCACTAGTAAAAAACCTGTTGTTTCACATTTTAATATTTTTGGCTCATTTTTTTATGTGCATGTGACCAAAGACGCCAGGAAGAAGCTAGAACCAACAACTGAGATTGGTATTTTTGTGGGGTATACTGAAACTCCTCACAAATATTGGGTGTATTTTCCAAACAACAAAATGAATATTATGCGGCAGGATATAAAATTTGATGAGGAGAAAGCCATGCGATTTTCCCTTGAGCGGGAGCTAGATTTGCATGTGGAGGAGGAACTCTTGGTTCCCAAGGATGAGTCTCAAGATGTGGAGAAGCCACATGCAGAGGATCATGGAGTAGCGGAAAACACTCATGCAGATCCATCCATTAGAAATGGTAGAAGGCGCACAACGAAAGCTAATAAATTGAGACTTGATGCTGCAGAAAATCTAGGAGCCCCTACTTCACAGTGCAGACAGAGACAGTATCCAGACATGTTTACTAGATACATGGCTTTTATGAGAAAATGTATTGTGATTGAACCATCTTCCTTTCAAGAGGGAGTGCAACAACCAATTTTGGTTGATGTAATGGTGGAGGATTATAACTCCATTGTTAAGAAGAGTGCATGGGAGATTTTCCCAAGACCAGTTGACAAATCAGTGGTTGAATCTAGATGGATCTACAAGGTAAAGTAAGTTGCTAATGGTAGTGTGGAGAAATACAAGGCCAAATTTGTGGCCTGTGGATTCTCACATATTGAGGGGATTGATTGTGATGAGGATTTTTCAGAAGTTTCAAGGTACTCTTCCAATAGATCCATCCTTTCACTCTCAGCGCAGATGGGTTTGCGCATTCATCAGATGGATGTGAAAACTATGTTTCTCAATGGAGTTATTGAGGAAAAAGTGTACATATAGTAGCCAAAAGGTTTCTAGATATTCGATAGTGAGTCTGATGTTTGTTGACTCAAGTGAGCACTGTATGGGATGAAGCAAGTACTTCTTTCTTGGTACACTTGAATAGACTGCTATTTCACCAGACTAGACTTCACCAAAAGTGAAACTGATGCAAACCTGTACTAGATTGAGGTTGAGGGTAAGCTATTGATTATTGTTCTTTATGTTGATGTTCTAATTTTGACTAGTGATGAGTAGTTGATACACTCATGTAAGGAGGATATTGCAAGGGAGTTCAAAATGAAGAACATGGGAATCCTTTATTATTTCCTTGGTTTGGAAATATGGCAGCGGGATGGTGAAATTTTTGTTTCTCAAGGAAATTATGCCAAAGAGATACTGGGTAATTTTCACATGGAGAGCTGCAAACCCATGGAAACTCTTATTCCAGGAAATTGGAGGAAAGGGGATGCTACCTCTCGAGAGGTAGTGGATGTTATTGTCTACAGACAGTTAGTTGGTTCACTGATGTATCTAGTGAACACCAGACCAGACATTTTCTACGCAGTTAACCAGCTGAGTAAAGAAATGGTCAAGCCTACCAATCTCTTTTGGAAGGCGGGGAAGCATGTCTTGAGATACCTGAGGGGCACATCAGAGTATGAATTATGGTACAGATGGAAAGAGGGAGTGAAGCTTCAGGCTTCACAAATGAAAATTGGGCAGAAATTCCATCAGAAATAAAGAGCACATCAAGAGGGATCTTCAACATAGGATTGGCATAAGTTTCTTGGTACAACAAGAATTAGATATATGTGGCACTCAGTTCAGTGGAAGAAGAGTATATGGCAGCAAGTCAAGCTGTGTGTGAGGCTATCTAAATGAGAAATATATTGGTTGGTTTGTTTTGTTCTCATATGGATCCGGTAATGATACATTGTGATAATCAGAGTTGAATTAAACTATCGATTAATTGTGTGTTTCATGATAGGTCCAAGAACATATATATTCAGTACCACCATCTCAGATATTTTTTTAGAGGCAGATAATGTTACTTTAGTACATTCCCACGGAAGATTAGGATGCAAATATTCTGACGAAGGCGTTCACTAGGAGAAAATTCGAATACCATAGAGGTAGGATCGGGGTGAAGGATAATCCCTTTCTTGTTGAGAGGGAGTGTTGAAGTTCAACAAGAAATTTAAGCACTCACGCTAATCTGGAACCGGGAGGTCCAAGCAGCACCTACACTATTGTGGGACCACAGGTCTTAGCAGCCCCTACACTGGTGTGGGTTAAATTTGGTGAATGCCTATTTTAGTTATCCTTTAATTAATATGGACAATAAAATGTAATATAATCTCAAAATAACTTGTAATAGTTAACTGAGTGTGATAAATTTATTTAAATCATGAATTTGGAGTTGCGGGTAGTTGGTGAGGCATGCAGATTAATTCTAGTTGTAACAAAGTTCAAAGTGCAGTGGTGCATTAGTTAATGCGGGTTGTAATCAGTTTAACTCTGTTAAGTGAGTTAAACTCGGTTGTGCTAGTTTTAACTATTTGATACACTAGTGAGAGATCAAGTGAATTGAATATTATTTAATTCACAATTAGTGATCTCACATGCAACTGAGGAGTTAATATTATTAGCTTCATGCATGTTAGTTTCAATGGAGACCTAGTTGAGATCTAGGTGAAAGGGAAGTTTGCTATCAATTGTAGGATTATTGGGTTACACCTATGTAACCAAACACCCATTGGATTGCCCATGATCCTTGTGTAGTTTAGGAAGGCCAAAATTCCTATGGAATAGGGATTGAATTCCACACAAATTTCGCAAGCAAGGCAGTCTGTCAAGAGGCAGAAAATTGGCTAATTATTGGTCAATTTTATCCACGACAATGTGAGACAGTTAGTTGAGTATAGGAGGGCTCTTGTGAGAAGATTTGTATGTAATTGTTTCATTTATCCATGCTAAATATACAATAGAAGATAGTGGGGTTTTGAGCAGCAATATTTCCCTGGGAAATTATCTATGTTGTGGTTTGATTGATTTTTTTTTTGTTCATGTGATTTGTGACTGTGTTTTTAATTCCAAAATTAATTTGTAGAAGTGATTTAGAATCCATCTTTAGCACATTTCTAGATCGGATTGAATCCATGATATACATGATTTTTGTATAATTTATACATTGAATAAGATCCTAATACTATGTGAGATATATATAAAAGAGGTAAGTATAAAGGATTGTAATCACATTTTTATGTAATATCCTTGAATATTAGGGGTTTAGGGAATTCCCCTAAAAGGAATTCCTTGTGGCATTTTTTGTTGGAGAAAATACCTTATGTTATATTAATCTAGGAGACTATGTCCCACGGGGACAAGGCTCATGCATATTTTCTGAAAATATGTCAAGGGTGGAAGTTATGTTCTATATATGCTTAAGGATTCTTTGGGGGGTTGGATGCTATGTAGGATTCAGACCTTGTTAATTTCTCGGCATATAATTCTTGTGCATGCATTTTATTAACGAGATTCATAAGCGGATCAAAGGATATATTACATATAATGAATTTTTATGCTTCAATGAATCCATATTGGATTTCTAGAACAAGTTGGATGCTAGTGGGTTGTTGAATATCAGGTCTCTCATTGTGGTGAGAGATTTAAATATTAGGTCTCCATAGGGGAGGTTTAGGGCACAAGATGTAAATTGGATCCATTAAGTGACTTTTTAAAGGATATATTTTCACAAAATATTTTGGGGGATATTCCCCCAGTTCCTCTTCTTCCCACATGGAGGAATGGGTGTATTAGACAGGCTCGGGTAGCTAACAGACTAGACAACTTTTTTGTACATGAAATATTGATGGAGAAATTGGGTTCTATATGCTCATGGGTTAGCTTTTCTAAGTTATTTGATCATTCCCCTATTTTTATTCAATGGTGTGGTGAATGTTCTTGGAAGGGTCTTCCCTTCAGTCTAACTATATATGCTTAAATGATTATGAATTTGATAAACTAGTTCAAGATACATGGGAAAAATTAGAAAATCAACCATCGGTATCCTAAATGGACATGGTTTTTCATAAATTAAAATACCTTAAGAAGGAAGTTAGAAATTGGGGAAAAAAAAAAGATAAGTAACAAGAAATAACTTGTTGAGGTTGACCTTGAGATTGATTTTCTATATTTCCCCTCGGACCCTGGATTTTTCTCTGAATAACAAAAACAAAAATCCTTGGACCTTGAAGCTAGAAAGAGATCGATTTTTGCCCAACAAGAAGAGGAATGGATGCTCAAGATTCAAGCCATTTGGATAATTGGGGGAGATAACAATACTACATTTTTCCATAAATATGCATCACAAAGAAGAATGGATAATGCTATATATGAATTAGAAGATGAAGAGGGAAGACATATCTATAAGCTAAAGGATTTACACAAGGAGGTTGTTAGATATATTGGAAACTTATATCCAGCTAAGGAACTTGTTGACATTGATAAATACTTAGATGTCATAAAAACTTATCCACAATTTTTTTATGTTGAATATGCAATAATTATCGAGAGGTTGATCACTATAGAAGCCTATTGAAAAAATTATGTAGTATTTTTCTCGGGACAAAAGCTCCGGACCAAATGGGTGGATAGTAGAATTATTCCTACATTTTCTAGATATCATGGGACAAGATCTGTTCCTCTTGGCTGAGGAATTAAGGGCTTCTCACAAGTTTTTTGGTGCCCTAAATTTTACCTTTATTGCATGGATTCCAAAATTATCTAAAGCCACTAAGTTTAAGGATTATCGGTTGACCTTGTTGTGTAATATTTACTACAAGTTGGTATTTTCTTTCAGGTTGAAATATACTCTATCTAAGCATATAACATCAGAGAAATTTTGGTTTCTAAAACAATGACAAATACATGATGCAGTTTCCATAGCACATGAATTCTTACATTCCATTAAGATAATAAAAAAAGGAGGCATTGTTACTAAAATTTAACTTGCTAAAAGCATATGAATGTGTTGACCAATGCCTTTTGAGGATGGTTTTACAAAAAAAATGGGCTTTCCATAGACGTTGTCGATTGGATAATGGATTGCCTTAAATATTTGAATCATGTTGTTCTAGTAAATGGAGTGCCATCAAAATTCTTCATCGCTTCAAGAGTGTTGAGACAAGGGTTCTCATTATCCCCCCTGTTAGCATTGGAATCAGCACTTGGACTATAACAAGCGCCTGACCAGACACATCTTAAACTCTAAGTCAATTTTAATTTTTTGTTTTATGGGATTGGAAGATGGTATAAACTCTGATTCACTAAAGAGAAATTTCGGTCAAATCCACAGTTCTGTTAAAGAGGGTATTAGAATCTGATGTGGTAGCTGAGTGCAAGTTTGTAGCCTATGAGGAGAGGAAATTATGAGATATGAGGAAATAGTAGGTCAGTGAAACATAAATCTACTTCATTTAGTAGAAATTCACAAAAGTAGAAGTTTGAAAATATTCCATTGAGAGAAAGCTATTTCTAGTCTCACAATATTCTCACTGAAATATCATGAAGAATAACTATCATGAGTGATGCTCTTCCACTGTTATAAAAAATATTTTATCAGGAATGATCACTGTGTGAGACTAACAAAAACTAATAAAAAACATAACATGCTTAAGAGTCTAATAAAAACACATAATAGTATGATGATTTGCAAACTGGAACTAGAATAAAGGAGATATGGAAACACAAGTAAATTAGACAATACACACAACAAATTGGTAATAAGTACTCAGTAGTATCATTCTCACAAAAAAATTACAAATCATATAAGTCAAAATTCTATAACCAAAAACCAACCTTGACTTCATATTAGTTTGGAATATATATATAAAATATGATATTTTCACCTTCCACAGAAAAAGGTAAATCTGTTTCAAAAGTCATTACAACCTCATGCAAGAGGTGAGGCTTATCCCTTAATCTTAATTATAAAGTGCTATATTAAAAACAAGATAAACAGCATGAAGGCATCATGAAGGTTGTCACTCTGAAATGGTTGTGTGAGGTAGCAGCCTATTAGAAGACCACTCTTATGTTTTAGTCCAACCAATCTTCAGCAAAAAGTGTAAAAATAGTGGGACTGACATGTGGTTGTCTCCTTCAAAACAGAAACATGATATTTGAGAGAAAGATGGATATAAGACACCTGGAAGCATTCATTGCAACTGAATAACCTCTCCACTTCATCTGTTTAATGTCACCTTCATGATTCAAAACAAAAAGTATCCCATTTCCATCACATGTTGATATTTCAAAGTAATTGCTACCTTTGCAAAAAAGGTATCAATATCCAGAAAACATGGAACATTTACCTAAAACATTTTCTCCAAGTCAGTCATGTTCCTCATTCATTAAAGGTCCAGAATAGAACCAAAGATTCTTATGGCTTCTGCTTTAGTTACCCTTTTATCAGATCTCTTTTTCTATGCTTGGCTCTTCGACTGAGCTTTCTTCTTCCTTTCAATTTTGTCTTCTGGGCTTTCTTCAATGTTGACAACTTCATCCCTCAGTTTAGGATTGGAAATCAACTTTTTGTTTAGCCAGAGTTTGTTTCCTGGTCTAGTCTGAGGCCTTTTGACATAGGGATTAGGAATGAATTTTGACATCTTTCCTAAATGTATAAATTTACTAGAATCTGCCACCTCATCCTCTAACTCTGTGTACTAAGGATCACTATTGTCTTCAAATGAGGAATAGGAATGTATCTAATTTTTCTTCCTCTTATTGATCAAAGAACAAATTGAGGATAGTAATTTAGCCAAGGTATTCTCTTCTTCTATTGTAGGCATTGTGATTTTATGTTTTCCTTTCTTGAGAGAAAGCAAAACTTGTGAGAGGGTGGACTCAGTGAGAGATGTGCCACTATTTGGTTGCACTTTATGAGGTGACTCAGGAATCTGGCTTGAAATTTTCATACCAGGTGTTATCACCAAAATAGGTCCTGATAGGCTGCTACTCAGGCTACCTCAGTGTAACTATTTCAAACTAGACTTTTAGTTGAGGCTTAACCTCCTCAAACTGAGAGGGCTCTCTCAATAGGTTTATGATTTTCAAATAAGGATTAGATGGCTAACTCTATGAGTAAAATGGATAAAAATGGATAATTTGTTGTACTACTAATCAAAAAACATCTATTGGGCTTATGGAGTCAAATGTGTTTTCACAAAACATGAATATCAGCTTCATATGGACATCAGGGCATTTCAGGGTTTAGATGCATCAACAAAATAGTAGGACAGAAAATAAACATAGTTCATGAACATATGAAGGAAGTTAGAGCACCTTCAGTGAATTCTAAGTAACATACATTCATGCCACTGCAAGTAATTGAAAGAGGAAAACCATGGGAATATCAAACATCAATAACCCTTTCTGAATCCTGAGTGATGAAACCAATATCTCTGTATTAATAATAAAAACACAATCTTTTCCACAACAAAACAGTATGCTTGTTAATGAAAATTGCTAACCCTATGAAATTAGACTTCTTATCTTTTATAAAGTCATCATTACATTCTTGGATTCTCTCCAATCACTTGAGAAAAATTTGAATTTTCTAGCTTGACACCTATCCACTGCTAAAACAAACTTTTAATTACATATGACAGTTAAACTGTATGTTCTAGAGTCCCAATACAACTAGGATTAAAAATCTTATTATAACTTAAAAACCTTATCCAAATATTAAATCTTCTATCTGACAATTTCTCCTCCTAAAATTTGACCTTGATGATGTCCATCTCCTTTCTGTTTGACTGTATTTTTTTGCCTCTTATCTTCCCTGAAAGATAGGAACATGCTCCCTGCAAAATATCTATAATGCTTCATTTATGTTTCTTCAAACCATCTGTTGACCAACTTGTGCTCAAAAATGTGGCAAAGCCTTATTAAAATAATGTGACTTCGCACTCCCAGCTGTGCCCAAACCAAGCCTTTGAAGGAGTGTCAAAACTGTTAACATTGCTGCGCTACGAAACTGTCTACTCTTTTCGTAGCGCAGAACTTCACCTTTGAAAACTTCACTTGAAACCTTCAATTTTCTATGTTTTTCCATTTGATCTTCACCTGTGATCTTTATAAATTCTTCAACAGCATCAAGGTTTAAAAAACAAACCCTTTCTCCCTTTGAAACTTTGCAAAATTGTTCAAAATGAATCGTACAGCAGTTTCATAGCGCGCTACGAAACTACTGTGCATAACGCCTACAGCAGTTTCATAGCGCGCTACTAAACTGTTGTGTCTATCTTTTCACAGCTTTTTTCCAAGAATTTGAGTTTCCAACCTTTACTTCCATCCTTTCAGTTATACATAAGCTCTCATAGCCAACAAAAATCAACTCTGAGCTGCTTTCAAAAATGAAAGCTTTCCACGTAACCCCAAAAATGTGTTAGGAGATGTCACTTAATGTTTACACTCATTTTTTTTGTGGTTACTCTTCAGGCTTAGCTAGCTATATCTCAATATATTCAACCTACCTTTTAAGCCTTCTATTATTAGCTCTTAGTTTGGCATTAACCATCCTTATAAACTTTGCTTCCTTGATTGTAGGGACGGTCCATATGAAGAATTGATCCTGACTGTTGATTGACTCAATGTTTGAAACCTTTTATAGCTCCCACAGACCTTTCAACCTCTCAAAGTTCGACCTTTCTATAGCATGCATTCTCAAATTCTTCTTTAATTTATCAATTTCAATGTTTGCAAGTCTTAGTTTATCTTTAACCTCCTCATAACTACTTTTTTCTCTTTGAGTATTAAAAACTATGTTTCTGTCTTCTTCAAGCATTGGAGATGACATATTTATGGGTTCTTCAAAAAAATTTGTATCCTCACCCCCTGTTTGGACTATCTCCATGTCTAGTTGCTGAAATTTTTTAGACGACCTAGTCAGGGGTTTTCTAGGCTTAAAGACAAACTCTGACACTTCATCCTCAAAATCTAATTTTTTGGATGTTCTCAGTTTCTTTGATTTGCCACCTGTATCCAGTTTGATCAAATCTGCTTGAACCAGGGGAGACTCTTCAATGCCAATAGCTTGTAATATATCATTCAAATCACCTCTTAATTCCAATTTTCCATCTGTGACCACAGCCTTACCCTTCTCCTTTGACCTCTGACTCCTAGTCAACTTCTTTTGAGTTGTTTTACTATTTGAATGTTTCTTAATTATATCTTTGACATGAGTTCTCTTTTCTTATGTAGATTGAGGATTCCTTTGGATATTCAGTGATGTATTTAACATTGGTTCCTTAACTTTTTTCCTGGGCTTAAGCTTAACAAACCTTATTGATTTTGTTTGTGCAGGTTTAGTAGTCCTTGATGAAGATGTTTCTTTGACTTGAGGTCTAGCACTTGTTCCTTCAACCCCTATTCTATTCAAAAAGAGAAATGCAGACCATTCTCTATTCAATTTTTGAAGCTCATGCAAAACTATTAACTTGACTAGACCATGATGAAATAATGAGGTGTCACATGCCTGAGTTTTCATCTGTACTTTGTCTGCCATCTTGGCCAAACTTCGAAATAGAAAGAAAGGTAAATTTAGAGAGATTATTCCTATGAAATGCAATAAGAGTTTAAAGTGGTAAGTGTACAACTTGTGGTATCTCCATTCGCAATTGAAGTACCTTTGGATGTTATAGAGCAGATTGGAAAATACATCCTTGAAATAACTTCTTGGCACAACTTTGTTCAAATCAGTATCCATAAACTCTGCTTTCAAAAAGATTTTGCAGGGTTGTATTTCAAACCTAAAATTCTTGAACCATCTATCCTCACCTCTTGGAATTTCTGTGAATTCTGAAATAGCTTCAGGAGAAATTGGTAAATTGAGAAAACCTACCTTTGTGTTTGACCCTGTGAAGTTCGTGGCAAATTCTTTGGTAACCTAATTATGCCCTCCTTGAATTTTTTTGCAGAACCTCCAGCACCATACCTTCTTGAAGGTTTATTCAACAGATTTGTCTCTTGTGAGAGTTTCTAAACCTTCAGGTTCTATTCTCAGACAGTGACCAGACCTATGATTTGTCTTTTCTTCTGTCATCTTCCTCCTGAAAACCATGTGTCTTCAGCAAATTTGTAATAAATCTCCTTGTTGGATGAACTAGCTCGCTTGAAAATTTGCTTCAGTCTCGCTTGATTGAAAACTCTGCCTCGCTTGATTAAAAACCCTGTTTCAGCCAGCAATTATTTTCAAACTCACTGGATTAGAAATTATCGAAACTGCTGACATAAAATCAACTGGATTCTGCCTCACTTGATTGAAAACTCTACCTCGCTTGAAAACTGAATGAGATCTCTGGTTTCTTATCATGAGCTTCTCTTTCAACAAGAGATATGCATGCAGTGCTTTCTTTGCATGAGATAAAATCAATGATAACTAACACCTTTTCAAATTTGCAAAGGACCAATGAAAAATGACCCCTAACGAATCCCATAATGATTTCATAACTGCTTTGGATGGCTGCATGTGTGAGGGAGGATTCGTGGAATGACACCATAATCATGAAAATTTAACCCAAACTGACGGATGTGACAGCTAAACCAAAAAAAATTGAATCCTCGATTTCATAGTGCTGGCAATGTGATTTCGTCATTTTGCACTACGAAAAGACCAGTGTTTTCATAGCGTAGAAGTAGTTTTTTACACTGAGCGTGCTACGAAAACGTGGTTTTGTGGCTTATTCAATTTTTGTTTTTTGAAAAATACTTAAACTATGGTTTTCAAAACGTGGTATGAGACTTCTAAAGAGTAAAGCAAGGTTTATGCACTTTATTTGGTGATGAAATGAAACTTGTAATCTATGGCTTAGACCCTATAAAACATAAAAATGACTCTAACCCTATGTAATACCATAACTTAGGAGCAAGTATAAACTGACCAAGTTTAGAAAATTTTAATAGTGATAACAGTGGCTCCACTTGGGATAGTGTGCCCCTGTGGTACACTAAGAACTCACAGCCCTAGTGCTAGCCATTTTTTGATAAAAACAGAAATTTTGTTGACAAGCATCTTCTACAAACTGTTGGGCCTTCATCTCGAGCTTAAGATTTCTGCTTCAGCTTGCCATTTATTAGAAAAAAATGACAAAGATGAATATATAAAATGTCATGAGTGATTTATAATACATCAAAAAACATAATGCTTTAAGAACCTGCCATCAACAGGCCCTCCAGCATATGATCCTCCATCAATTTCCTACAATATTTAAGTATTGTTCCCATGAAAACCAGCAATCTGAAAAAGGACCCTTCCATAAATTCTCAAACTTACCATGCTTGCCCTTTTCCTCAATTGTTTCCTCCCATTTCAGCACTTTGTCATGAATCTGAAAACTGTCCTCTTTGATCTTCTTATCAAATGTATTCTTAATTCTATTTTGAACATGATGATGACTGTCGTAGACTTCATTTCTCTTTTCTTGCAAGGCTATCAGCTGGTTTATCCTCCTTTGGATGGAATTTGGTTCTTCTTCAAGTCATTGAATTAACTTCATAACTGGCACCCCAAGTGATGTTGGGAAAACAACTTCAGTCCCATAGACTAATTCATATGGTGAAGTTCCAGTTGATCTCTTTGTACAAATCCTATCAGCCCATAAGGCGTATTTCAGCTTTAAGTGCCAAGCTTTCTTATTTTCCTGCAGTACCCTTTTGATGATTCTTACTATGCTCTTGTTTGATTATTCAACAATACCATTACCTTGCGGATAGTATGTTGTAGAGTGTCCAAGAGATATTGATGGCAAAAATTTATCATCTTCTTGGACTTAAATGCTTGAGAATTATCTGTTATAATATTCATGGGACAGCCAAATCTTGACAATATATTATTCTCTAAAAAAGAAATAATAACAGAATCATTAGCTTGCCATTTTGGTATCGCCTCTATCCATTTGGTGAAGTATTGCATTTTCGTAAGAATCCAGCAATGCTGCCCTGATGAAGATGGACATATCTCTCCAATAAATTCTAACCCCCATTGCTGAAAAGGAGCTTCAACATAGATAGGAACCAAAGGTAGAGGTACAAGCTTTCTTCTTCCTTCAAAAATTTGGTGCTCATGACATGCAGCGATCTTTTTGTAAATGTCTTTAAACATTGTTGGCCAAAAATAGTCAGCTCTTAAGATCTTGTTTTCTATAGCTTTCCAATAATGATGTCCTCTACAATCACCTTTATGGAATTCTTCAATGATCTTTTCAGCCTCTTTTTCAAGTAGGCAATTTAGCAAAATTCCTCCTGCATATTTCCAAAATAGATTTATGTCATAAACAAAATATCACAATGATTTCAGATTAAAAAACCTTGCTTTGGACTTTGATAGATCAGCGGGAGCTTTATTATGCTGTAAGACAAAAACCACATCCTTATACCACTCTAAAGTAAGAAATTTCTCATAAATTTGGACCAATTCTTCTTCATTTTCAGAGATTTCTGATATTTATTCATTTATATTTATTTCAAGATAGTCCATATTTGATTGAGTCATTAGTTTCACCAAGCCTTGTCCCTTCACCAACTTTGTTGGTTTGATGTCTATATCATATTCCAGCAATTTGGCGATCCATTTTTCCCTCTTTCCATCCAGATCTTCCTGAGTTATAATGTCCTTTATGGCAGCACTTGGAACATATGCTATGATGTGCGAATGCAAAATATAAATTCTGAAATGTTTTATAGCTTTCACCAAAGCATAGGCTTGCTTCTCTAGAATATTATACTTTAGTTCATCATTTTCTAATGTCCTACAAAAGAAAGAAATAGGTTGTTCAATACCTTGCTTTCCTTTTTGTAGAAAAACTCCAGCAATTGTGTTTTCGGAAGAAAATGTAAAAACCACAAATTCTTTGGAAAAATCCAGACTGATGAGTACAGGTGCTTGTGTGAGTGCTTTCTTGATTTCTTCAAAATATTTCTTTGCTTTAGCTGTCCACTTAATGTCAACTCCTTTCTTTGACATCCTTGTTATATCTTTGAAATTCTTAGCAAAGTTAAGAATGAAACGCCTAACAAAATTCACTTTCCCAAGAAAATATTGAATCTCTTTCCTACTTCTTGGAAAATCTACCTGTTGAATTGCATTAACTCTATTAGTATCAATCCTAATTTCATCTTCAGAAATGATATGACCAAGTAATTTTCCTGAAGTTAAAGAAAATATGCTTTTATTAGGATTAAGAGAGATACCAAACCTTCTACATTTCAGCAGAATTTTTTCTAGGTGTTTCAAATTATCTTCTTCTTTCTTTGAATAGACTGTGATATCATCGAGATAAAAAACTACCGACTTTTCCTTTTCTTTAGAAAAAACAATGTGCATTACTCTTTGGAAAGTGGCTCTCACATTCATGAGACCAAAATGAATTTTATCGTACATGAATGTACCCCATGGTGTTGTGAAGGCTGTTTTTTCTTGATCATCTGGATGCACAAGAATCTGATTGTAACCTGAAAAACCATCAAGCATAGACATCCTTTGTGAACCAACAATATTTTGCAAAATTTAATCCATCTTAGGAAGAGGATAGTTATCCTTCAGTGAAGCCTTATTCAAATTTCTAAAGTCAATACAAATTCTGATTTCTCCACTCTTCTTTCTTACCAGAAATAACTTTGCAAGCCAATTTGAAAATATGATTGGAACAATGATCTTTGCATCAAAGAGTTTCTTAACCTCCTTTTCAATCAATGGCATGAGAAGAGGATTAATTCTCCTCAATTTCTGCTTGAAAGGCTTCTCATTTTCCTTGATAGGAATAGTATGCTGAATAATGGAAGGATCATATTGCTTTAAATCATCATAACTCCAAGAAAAAACATCCATAAAACTTCTCATCATCTCAATATATTTGAATTTCACATCAGCTAAAAGAAACTTCAAAATTTTTGTCATTTTAGGCAAAGCTAATGTACCAAGATTACAGCTCTCTACTTCCTCTTCATCAGCTTGTAATTATGGTGCTTTAAAAACATCATTATGATCAAAAATCTTCTCAAGAGGAATAAGACCCTTTGGTATTGCATTTTTCTTCAATTTCAAAACTTCAAAATTTCCTTTAGACTCAATAAACAGATTTTGTTGATCTACATGTGTATTTTCAAATTCTTCTTTCAGCTCAATAAAATTCTTTACCTGTTGATCATCTTCAAAAACTTTCCAGTCTATGATATTGTCTGGTATAGCTAGCCTATGACGAACTTCAATCTCATATTTTTCATTTGAATGCATAGGAATGATGAAAAGACTTGCAGAGACAACAAGGGAGTCAACAATAGAATTCTGATCTCTAGTTTTGACTATGAAGGAGTAAGACTGAAAGTTTTTCAACATGTCTAAGACTAAATTTCTGTAAGCCCTCATTCTTACATCCTTCGTTTGATAGACATAATTCAGAATCTCCAAAAATAGAAATATTTTGAGCCTTCATTTTTTTTCAAAACATCTAGACCCAAACTCAAAGATTCATATTCAACCATGTTGTTTGTGCAATAAAAATTCAGTTTGTAAGAGTAAAAATTACTCTCATCATTTGGATTTGTAATCCAAATCCCTTCTCCTACCCCTTCGTTTCCCGCTGATCCATCAAAGTACAATGACCACCATTCCTCCATCTCTTCGTCATTTACTTGTCGATTTTCTGCATGCTAATTTTTTGAGTGCTGATTTTCTGAATGTTGATTTTCTGCTCTTATTTCTTCCTCAAAACTATCAGCTAATTCATTGAGAAGAATGGAAAATCCAAGTTCAGTATCAAAGGCATAAAAATTAAAATTCTGAGGCTTATCTTTGCTGCTTACCATATAAGCCATTCTAGTCTCCCGATACAATCTCCTTTGTTCACCAAAAACTAGAATAGTAGCGTAGGTAAGGTCCATCTGCATTGTGCCTTTGATTTTTGCTGCCCATGATCTTGACAATAGCATACCAAACTTTGGAGGAACATCAACCAAAACAATTTCCATAACAACTGTCTTTGCTGGGATTTGCGTTAGACCAACAACAACATCCTTGATTAGAACAATACATTGAACTCTCTTTGAATCAAAAGAAAACAAATCCTTATATGGTCTTGTGATTTGTAATCCCATCCTTTCCATGATTACTTTGGGCATAAGGTTATGTGAAGCCCCAGAATCTAGCATAGCATTATGTAAAGTCATATCATTAATACTAATGCTTACATTAAAAGGAAGAAACTATTCATTTTGATCATCTTCTAACCTTGGACCCAAATATATAGTAGGATTATCTTCTTGGAAATTCAAGATATCAGCAGCCCCTGGTTGTGAATTCAAAATCTTAACTATCTTTCTTCTATATTCATTCACCTTGAGAATATCACTGAAAGGGACTGATATTTTAATATTTGAAATTTCATTCTCAAGGTTGAAAAAAGAAACAATTTTTTCTGCATCTTTAACAAGAGGAGGAAGTTGAGTGTCTTTCTTACCAAGTGGAGTATCCCTTTTACCTTCAGCCATCTTTGGGGTATCATTCTTAGCTTCGGAAGCCTTTGGAGAATATTTCTTAGGATGTGCTTTGTTTGGAATGATAGGCACATTTCTATTTCTGAGATTATATTTCTTTTTCATCTCGAAGATAGCATGTTGATACCCTTTAAAATAATCCGATGGCTCTTCTCCTTGATTAGCCAAATCTGACTCATCATGCTCTTCTTTATTCAAGAAGATTCCTGACATTTCTTCACCAAGACAATGGATGGATTCTTCAGGAATCTTAGGTTCATCTTCTTCATATACCAAATTTTGCTGAAAAGGAGGTCTCACTGGAGGGTCAGCTTGTTCATTTTTGTTCTCTCTTGGCCTTTGCTGATTTTGAGGTCTCCTAAATTGTGGATTTCTGAATTGAGGTTCATGTTGCATAGGAGGAGAAGAAGTGTTACTGAGAGCTAACCTATCCATCAACTTATCCATAGTTTTCATCATTGAATCAAATTTGTCTTCAGAAATTGAGGTGGAAGGTTTCTCTTCTTCTTTTAGTTTAGTTTTTCCCATTAATTTTTTGACTTTTTAGCAACTATCATGTTTAGCTCAACCTTAACTACATCACTTTGCATTTCAGCAAGTGAAGGTGATTATCTTTCTCTCAACAAGATAGAAAAATCATAATCAAATGCTTCAGCATATCTCATTTGTGCTAAAGCTTCAGGAGGTTTCAAATGAGCTGGAATTGAGTCAAAAAATTTATTAAATCTCTTTGAAAATTTTTGAACAGACTCATCAACTTCCCTTCTAAGTTTGTTATATTCAGTGAGTGCTTGGACTAGATTGGTTCTATTACCCCATTTATTAAGAATTTGTCTTCAAAATCATTCCAAGTTCTAATTCTTCCTGGTGCAAGGGCTTTAAACCATTTTCTAACTTCACCAGTAAAATTATGTTCAAATAGCTTAAGCTTCACATCTTCATCATCAAATTCCTCCCTGTCTATGAAATCATTAAATCTATCTACAAATTCCTTTGCTGAAATTTCCTCATCACTACCCCAAGTAGGAATCCTAGCAGCATATTTACTGGGAAGGTCATGCAAAACAACAGGAAGTACAAGTGTTCCATACCTAGTAGGAGCAGCCATGACTGGGGGATGAACAGTAGTTTTACGAGGGGCAGAAAAAGAAGATGAAGAACTGATATGAGGAGGATTGCTTGGTTTTTGTAAGTCACTGACAATAGAACTCCAATTGGGAAGGGGTAAACCAGCTTTGGATTTCAGCAAGATTTCTAAAGGCTCAAGTTCTTTGATTTTATCTAAATACTCTTTTTCTAATAGTATTTCAGAGGTAACAGCTTCCCAAAACTCTTCCTTGTCTTCTTGTGTCACTAAGGCTGAAGTGTCAATTCATCTTTTTTGCAATTCTAATATAATATCAATGAGTTATTTTTCACTTTCTGATCTAAACAACACTTCATGAATCTTTTCATCAACTTTCTTATCTTCAGGACTTGTTAATATTTCATAGGAAAAATATTTCGAATGAGATGGAGTACTTGATATTTCTGAAATTCTTTGAATTTTTGAAATAGTGTTTGGATTGTCCACTGCGGTAGGTGGATTGGGATCAAGATTCCTCTGTGTGTATCTCCTTCTCAAAGACACATTTAAACTTTGAAAAATGTATGGAGTCACCAAGGTAGATTGCAGCCTCAAAAAACCTTCTGAGCTCCTGCTACCTTTAGAAGTTCAACTTTCTTGATTTCGGGAATGATTAATCTTTAGGCTCCCAGTAGACGCACCAAAATGTTATCACCAAAATAGGTCCTGATAGGCTCCTAGTTAGGCTACCTCAGTGTAACTATTTCAAGCCATACTTTTAGTTGAGGCTTAACCTCCTCAACCTGAGAGGGCTCTCTCAATAGGTTTATGATTTTCAAATAAGGATTAGACGGCTAACTATATGAGTAAAATGGATGAAAATGGATAATTGGTTGTACTACTAATCAACAAACATATATTGGGCTTATGGAGTCAAATGTGTTTTCACAAAACATGAATATCAGCTTCATATGGAAGTCAAGGCATTTCAGGGTTTAGATGCATCAACAGAACAGTAGGACAGAAAATAAACACAGTTCATGAACATATGAAGGAAGTTAGAGCACCTTCAGTGAATTATAAGTAACATACATTCATGCCACTGCAAGTAATTAAAAGAGGAAAACCATGAGAATATCAAACATAAATAACCCTTTCTGAATCCTAAGTGATGAAACCAATATCTCTGTATTAATAATAAAAACACAGTATTTTATACAACAAAAAAGTATGCTTGTTAATGAAAATTGCCAACCCTATGTAATTCAACTTCTTGTCTTTTATAAAGTCATCATTACATTCTTGTATTCTCTCCAATCACTTGAGAAAAAATTCGAATTTGCTAGCTTGACACGTATCAACTGCTAAAACAAACTTTCAATTACATCTAATAGTTAAATTGTCTATTCTGGAGTCCTAATACAACTAGGATTAAAACTCTTATTATAACTTAACAACCTTATCCAAAATATAAATCTTCTATATAACAGCTGCTCCTCCTAAACTTTGACCTTGATGATGTCCATCTCCTTGCTATTTGACTGTATTTATTTTCCTCTTATCTGCCCTGAAAGATAGGAACATGCTCCCTGCAAAATAGCTATAATGCTTCATTTATGTTTCTTCAAACCATCTGCTGACCAACTTGTGCTCAAAACATGTGGAAAAGCATTATTAAACTCATGTGACTTCGCACTCCCATCTGTGCCCAAACCAAGCCTTTGAAGGAGTGTCAAAACTGTTAACATTGTTGCGCTACGAAACTGTCTGCTGTTTTTTTAGCGCAGAACTTCACCTTTGAAAACTTCATTTGAAAGCTTCAATTTTCTATTTTTTGCCATTGGATCTTCACTTGTGATCTTTATACATTCTTCAACAGCATCAAGGTTTAAAAAACAAACCCTCTCTCCCTTTTAAACTTTGCAAAATTGTTCAAAATGCATCCTACAACAGTTTCGTAGTGCACTACGAAACTATTGTGCATGACACCTACAACAGTTTCATAGCGCACTACGAAAAAGTTGTGTCTATATTTTCATAGCTTTTTTCCAAAAATTTGAGTTTCTAACCTTTACTGCCATCCTTTCAGTTATACATAAGCTCTATAACCAACAAAAATCAACTCTGAGCTGCTTTCAAAAATGAAATCTTTCCACATAACCCCAAAAATGTGTTAGGAGATGTCACTTACTGTTTACACTCATTTTTGTTATTAACCTAACCCCAAAACTCTTTCCTTCTATTATTATCTCTTAGTTTGTTATTAACCATCCTTATAAACTTTTCTTCCTTGATTGCAGGGACAGTCCATATGAAGAATTGATCTTGACTGCTGATTGACTTAATGTTTGAAACCTTTTCTAGCTCCCACAGACCTTTCAACCTCTCAAAGTTTGACCTTTCTACAGCATGCATTCTCACATTCTTCTTGAATTTATCAATTTCAATGTTTTCAAGTCTGAGTTTATCTTTAACCTCCTCATAACTACTTTTTTCTCTCTGAGTATTAAAAACGTTGTTTCTGTCTTCTTCAAGCATTGGAGATGATATATTTATGGGTTCTTCAAAAAATTTTGTATCCTCACCCCCTGTTTGGACTATCTCCATGTCTAGCTACTGCAATTTTTTAGACTGCCTAGTTAGGGGTTTTCTAGGCTTAAAGACAAACTCTGACACTTCATCCTCAAAATCTAATTTTTTAGATGTTCTCAGTTTCTTTGATTTGCCACATGTATCCAGTTTGATGAAATCTGCTTGAACCAGGGGAGACCCTTCAATGTCAATAGCTTGTAATATATCATTCAAATCACCTCTTAATTCCAAGTTTCCATCTGTGACCACAGCCTTGCCCTTCTCCTTTGACCTCTGACTCCTAGTCAACTTCTTTTGAGTTGTTTTACTATTTGACTGTTTCTTAATTATCTCTTTGACATGAGTTCTCTTTTCTTGTGTAGATTGAGGATTCCTTTGGATATTCAGTGATGTATTTAACATTGGTTCCTTAACTTGTTTCCTGGGCTTAAGCTTAACAAACCTTCTTGATTTTTTTTGTGCAGGTTTAGTAGTCCTTGATGAAGATGTTTCTTTGACTTGAGGTCTAGCACTTGTTCCTTCAACCCCTATTCGATTCAAAAAGAGAAATGCAGACCATTCTCTATTAACTTTCTGAAGCTCATGCAAAACTATTAACTTGACTAGACCATGATGAAATAATGAGGTTTCACATGCCTGAGTTTTCATCTGTATTTTGTCTGCCATCTTGTGAAAACTTCGAAATAGAAAGAAAGGTAAATCTAGAGAGATTATTCCTGTGAAATGAAATAGGAGTTTAAAGTGGTAAGTGTACACCTTGTTGTATCTCCCTTCGCAAGCGAAGTACATTTGTATGTTATAGAGCAGATTGGAAAATACATCCTTGACATAACTTCTTGGCATAGATTTTTTCAAATTAGTATCCATAAACTCTTCTTTCAAAAATATTTTGCAGGGTTTCATTTCAAACCTAAAATTCTTGAACCATCTATCTTCCCCTCTTGGAATTTCTCTGACTTCTAATATATGTTCAGGAGAAATTAGTAAATTGAGAAAACCAACCTTTGTGTTTGACCCTGTGAAGTGCATGGAAAATTCTTTGGTAACATAATTATGCCCTCCTTGAAGTTTTTCGCAGAACCTCTAGCACCCTACCTTGGTGAAGGCTTCCTCAACAGATTTGTCTCTTGTGAGAGTTTCTAAACCTTCAGGTTCTATTCTCAGATGGTGAAGATACCTATGATTTCTCTTCTCTTCTATCATCTTCCTCCTAAAAACCCTGTGTCTTCATCAAATTTGTAATAAATATCCTTGTTGGATGAACTGGCTCGCTTGATTGAAAACTCTACCTCGCTTGATTGAAAACTCTGCCTCGCTTGAAAACTGAATGAGAGCTCTAGTATCTTATCATGAGCTTCTCTTTCAACAAGAGATATGCATGCAGTGCTTTCTTTGCATGAGATAAAATCAATGATAACTAACCCCTTTTTAAGTTTGCAAAGGACCAATGAAAAATGACCCCTAATGAATCCCATAATGATTTCATAACTGCTTTGGATGGTTGCATGCATGAGGGAGGATTCGTGGACTGACACCATAATCATGAAAATTTAACCCAAACTGACGGATGTGATAGCTAAACCGAAAAAATTTGAATCCTCGATTTTGTAGCGCTAGTAATGTGATTTCGGGATTTTGCGTTATGAAAAGACCAGTGTTTTCATAGCGCAGAAGCAGTTTTTTACACTGAGCGCACTACAAAAACGTGGTTTAGTGGCTTATTCAATTTTTTTTTTGAAAAAGACTTAAACTATGGTTTTCAAAATGTAGTATGAGACTTCTAAAGAGTAAATCAAGGTTTATGCACTTTATTTGGTGATGAAATGAAGCTTGTAATCTATGGCTTAGACCTTATAAAACATAAAAATGACTCTAACCCTATCTAATACCATGACTTAGGAGCAAGTATAAACTTACCAAGTTTAGAAAACTTATATAGTGATAACATAAGGGTTGGCTTCCACTAGTGAGAAAACGGGCTTAGGTTCAAGAAGACTAGGGTTGACTTCCATTGGTTCTTCTGCCATGAAAATTTTCTTCTTAAGTTGGGTTCGTGAAGAGGAGGCAATTTTTTCTTTATTCTTTGACATAGGATTCTTAGGAGAAGATGGTGAACTATGTGAAATAGGGGTGGCACTCGTTTTCTCATGGATGTCTTTATTCTTTGGCCTCCCTACCTTTCTTCTGGAATTAATACTGCCAAACCCTTCCCCTCTTAAAAACCTATCCCAAGTAATTTTCTTATTTCTCAGATGATATACAAATAAAATTTTAATCATCCCTCTGTGATACAAATTATGCAAGGAGTAGTTTGAAATTTTCTAAGGCTTGAGAGACATTTTAAGCAGTGATTTATACAGAAAATAGGGTAGGTTCAGAGGTTTTTCTCTTGAGATGTGGGACGGGAACCTCAATTGTTAACGATGAACAGAAGAAAACCTCCCTTTGCATGTGATGTATTTTTGTACTGAGGTAATAATATTTTTCCACTCAGCTTCAAAACAAGAAATATGAGCAGTTGAGTTCCATTTCATATGAGCATATTCGGGCTTAAGGTAAGAACTTACTTCTTCAGGCAACACTTTGCTTTTAAACCAATGTTCACCAGTTGCAGAATATTTGGTTGCACAGGCTATCATAGCCTCAGAAATGCTGAATTTGTTGCTACCTAACCTGACCTTTTCGCCATCAAAAGACTCAACGAAAGCTTGAGCCAGTGCCACGTTTTCCCCAGAAAAATTATGGAGGAATTTATACCAACCTACAGATTTGAATTATGATTTTTCCCTTGCATCCACAAATCTTGTGTTAGCAGGCTCTGACCTATTTACCTTTCATCCTTTCCCCATTTTCCGACAGCTAAACTGCTCACGAATAAAACTGTTGAACTCTAGCTACAACTTTGTCCACGAAACTTGAGACTGCTTGATGAAGGATTGGTTTTTGTTTACCTGTATCATATAAAGAGGTCTCGGGTTAAGTGATCACTAAGCTCTCTTCTCTAATTTTGTGCCTGCAATTACAACAAGGAGTAATAGCATGTTTTTTAAATGATTCAAAAGCCAGCGCCAAGTCATCCTACTAAGCTTCAAACTTCCACCTTATCATTACATGTGCTTTCTTCCTTGTATAAATCTTGATGCAACACAACACGAAAATACATTTTAACATGCATTACATATGAAACTGTGGTTCTTTGGCCCCACAAAATAGTGACCAATTAGAAGCAATCGCACATTGCAACTTTCTATCTTATCACAAATCGGTCGCCAGCAAGTTTAACTCTACACTGATAATGACTAAACCATAAACTATGCAATGTGCAATATGCACTGGTGCGCTACGCTGACACGTGCCCCTTCACCTCATCACAATGAAAATCACTTAACATACCATGTGATTTCCTTAACGGTAAAATCTAAAAACTGTGATTTACGAAATTGCTCCATTTGTGCTTTAATCCCCACCGTTTATCTGCACCCAGATCTGACTTTCTTCCTTGCTCACAATTCATCACATTGCAACTTATATTGTTTAGTTTGCGATGTCATACCAGTCATTGGTCTCTTCCCCTTCGGATCTATGATTGGATCATGGCCGTCCACTCATCCTGCACACGTTTCTTCTCCGTCACTTCATTCCTTACTCTAATTCCTGGCGAGCTTCCTTTAAAAATTCTCTACTGCTCTTCTCTGGATCTCCCACTCTGTTGGTCAATATGTTTTCTTCAGGTTGCAATTTTCTTTTAAAGAACTTTGGTTTCAATTTTTTCCATGAAGCCTTAATTTCCCTGCTTTGAAAATTGATTACCTGTAGCCTCTTTATTGAGATAACCAAAATCTTAGTGAAATAGTTGCGCTTTTCACTGTGTGGAATATATGACTTTCATTTATGAGAAATAGCTTCCTTTTACTGCATTACTATTTTGAAAATGAATTTGCAACAAAGGTAGCTATTATTCCAGACCATATGACTGCAACTTTATTACCAAAACAACGACTAACCTTCCACACTAACATAAGTCCAAATAGATATTTTAACTTATTTTAGGACTCTAAAACACTATGACACCTATTCACTTAAAAATACCTTGATGTTGGGACTCTTTTTAACTTTTATTGGAAATGACTCAAATTTTGAACATGGAATAGGACACAATAAAAAAAAAATTTGAAAATAGTGACACAATGGTGATTACACCATTAACATTTTCAGTGTTAATAATGTCTCCTATTGGGGATGAAGTCCTCCCTGTGAGGCTTCAAGGACTGTAGACTCAGTGCCTCAAAAACTCTTGGAACTTAGAAGACTTCTTGAAAATAAAGACTAGGATTGACCATTGACATACTAGGCTCAAGACTGACCATATATACAGACATAAGTACCATTGAGCATGGATTGTATTGAAACATCAGACCAGATATTTACAATGGATTTACTCAACTGACTTACTAAATAAAGAACTTTTTAAGAAATTGACCAGTGACTGGGCCTATAGTCAGCTAATCATCATCTAGATGTTTGAGCATAAAATTATTATTCTCCAAAACTTCAACAATTGTAAACGACCCAAACCACAAATTGTCAAACCTACCATGCTTTCCATTCTCTTCTCTCCTAGCATCCCAATGCAACACCAAATCATTCTCCTAAAATAGCTATTGATTTGATCTTTTATCAAAAACAGATTTGACTTTAGCCTGATACTTCTGAACTTTTTCCAGAATTGATTCTCTGATTTGGTGTCCCTCTATCAACTATAGCATTCTCTTTTGGACTTGGTTTTCAAGATCAACTTAATATTGTAGGAACTTCATCACAGGAAGAGATAATTGCAAAGGACTTATAACATCAGTACCATATACAAGCTGAAATGGAGACATTCCAATTGATTTTTTACCACTTACTCTATCTGCCCACAAAACATGTATCAACTGAGTGTCCCAATTCCTCTTATTTTCAGGCATCATTTTTTTAATGATCCTCACCAAAATTTTATTAGATGACTCAACCAATCCATTACCTTGATTTTAATAAGGTGTGGAATGAGTCAATTCAATCCCATATGGTTGACAAAATTTGTAAATATTGGTGGACTTAAAGGCCATTGCATTATCAGTTACTAATTTTCGTGGAAAACCAAATATTGACATAATGTTTTCCAACAGAAATTTGATAATTACTGTATCAGTAGCATTTCTAGTTTGTATAGTTTCAATCCATTTAGTGAAATAGTCCATAGTTGTGAGAATCCATCTACTTTGTCATGATGAAGGTGGATGAATTTCACCGATGAAGTCTTGCCCCTACTACTGGAAAGGAACATCTGCTGAAATAGAAATGAGAGGTATTGGTAGCAATTTCTGTTTACCAGCAAATTTCTTACATTCGACATGACTCTTGACCTTGGAAAAAACATCAGAGAAAAGATTTGGCCAATAATATCCAACTCTTAAAATTTTGTTTGCAATGGCTCTCCAATGCAAATTCCCTCCACACACTCCTACTGTTATGCCGAATTACAAATTACAGATAAAACACATTCCCTAAATTTGGTGCTATGCATTTAGAACAAAAGATCAAATACTTTGTAGACACTTTTCCTAAGAATAAATAGACACATAGAAATATGGAGAAACCTACTTGGGGTCCAAGCGCTTCCTATTCTCTTTTTGTCTCTCTTGTTGTAGCTTCCAATCCAAATTTGATCGCCAGACTAGTTCCCGCAAGTATGAACACTAAAAAACAAAGATATTGCAATATACAGATGGCTATTTATCTTAATCAGTTAAATCAATGAAACATTAAACATATACATCAACTAAGAATCCATAATATGAAAGATAGAATCTTATATAGATACATATGTGGGAAAATGAGAAAAAATATTTATTAATGGATAGAAGGCGGAGGTTACAACCAACGATTAATTTGATGTCACCAACTCCAGCATCATCCTAACCTCATCACAATGAACATCGCTCCAGTAGCATATCACTCAAATAAAACACTAAATTGAGAATCCAACAACATTTCTGTACCAAATTTCTTCCTTCTCAAGCACTATGATCTATGTTCAATTTATAGTTGAGCTTAAGGTAGTTTCAAAATCAATGAATTTATAATAATAGGCAAGGCATGTTCCCAAGCTCAGAGGTGTTGAATGGACACATATATTCGAAGTTTGACACATATTCACTCTTCTAGAAGGCACTGGCCATGTGGAGATTCCATAAAAATGATAATTTCGCTCCCAATTGACAAACACACCCTTGAGTGTCAGGAAGTGCTTTGCAGAGCACCCTTGAATGGAGGTGACTGCATATGCAAAGCAGTTAGTCCCTTGAGAGACTGCGTTGGTGAGCTCATAGGTGATATAACATGTACTTAAAATCTTGGAAACCTTGCAATGGAATTCATGGATGGTTTTTTCTTGTTCTTTGTCTTAGGGCATGTAGAAATTGAAATGATAGGGGATGATAGACCCTATTAATTGGTTTTGAGGATGATGTCTAGTTTAACCAGATTATTGGGAATGGTGTCCAAATTGACCTATAACAGATTTCCCCCTAAAGCATGAAGTCAGAATAATAATAACAATATTTTTTGAATGAGATGCTTTACACTGTGATTGGATGGAGCTGAAGCAGACTGGCGACCTGCATCAATCTTAAAATACATTACATAATGATATATCCTCTTGATCATGAATTGTTGAGGGAAGGAATTCCCATGCTTAGCACATAAACTATCTAATAACATGTACATAGTGTAGAAATTCGTCTACATTGGAATGTTGCCCAATACAGACATGCCTACAGATATAGGCCCATATTTGGATGATGATCTGTATGTAAGGTCACCGTATAGATGATGTGTACAACAATCCTGAAATCGTAGCCTGGATGGCTGAAACTAGATTTGAGGCCTTCTTATCTCGTTGACTCAATCATTCCGAAACAAGTATAGCCATGCAAATATATGATTTGTAGTCAAACATGGTACTGCAGTACATTTCGTAAGGTGTGAATAGATGAATTGATGTCGAACACCAAACAAAATATTTCGGTCAAAAGTCTGGAAGCGAGGATCTTGTCGATGTTGTAACAAGCCTCATGGTACTGGAATATGATGTTTCTAAGTGAAATTATTGGATGATGATTTGATGTCAACAGGAAGTCACTTTATTTCGAAACAAGAGTTACAGATTTTGGAGACAAAGTATGACTTGATATAATAATTTTCAGGGATGACTGTCATGAGAATGAAGATTTATGATTATTTCTGAAGGATGAGTATTCACTAGATGACTTCTCTTGAAAATATCAACGACACTGAGATGAGTTGGCAGCATTGACCCAAAACCGAAGTGAAGGTATGATGAACCATAGGTATGAATGAACCATCAAGAAGATTACCCAACAGAAATAGTCACAGAGATGGAATCAAGTGTCATGTTCAAGAGCGACCTGCTACCGTAAAAATTTCTATTCACTTTCCCAAATTTTCCCCGGTCATTTGTTGACCAGTACATCTTTATTTTTTAACAAGCTTGAGGAGGATAACATATTCTTGATCTATAATTCAACTCTTCGGGTGAATAATGTATCACTATTCAATAATTTAACGAGTCTAGCGATGAATGAAACTCGATTCTTGCCATGATTGACAAGCCTGACACTATTTTATGTTTTAACGAGCCCAACGACGGTGACAACCCGATCCTTTTTCATATTTAAAGAGTTTGAAAGAGGACGAAAGAAAACTCCGTAAGTATTTTTTCGTAAAGTTGTCGCTCAGATCCGAAAAAGCGTAAAATAATATCTGAGAGAACCTCTTAGCCATGTTCGACTAAGGCATTCCTTTTTCATAAATAATTTATCTCAATTCGGAAAAGGGTTAAACTTATGTTGAGTAGATATCAATTCATTTACTTTTACGAGCTCGAAAAGACAAGTTCTCGGAAATATTTTTTTTACATTATCGAAGTCTAAAAAGAGCTAAAAGATGACTCCAGGGGTTCCTTTTTCGTTGTTATCGAAGCTAGAAAAAGAGATAAAAGTGCGCTTCAAGTCCTTTTTCATTTTTAACAAAGCTCGAAAAATAAGGATAGAAGTATGCTTTCTGGTCAAATCATTATTGAAATAAATTTTCATGACTAATCTGCTCATCAGTTGGAAAATCTGTAGAGAACAACATCAAATGGATTAAAAATACCAGTTTCATGATAAAAATAGAATAAAACCATAGTCATAACAATAAATATGATTTGAAAATAATCAAATGACTAATAAAAAGAGTTTTATTATTCATTTTTACCTTTTGAAAGTTACCATTTGCATTTTGGAGCTCTGAACCTATTTTTTCCCCCAAACTTCAGCAGTTGATTGGGTGCAACTGGTAAGATTGTTTTGAATGCCCCCTGCAAGAGTAGATGCCCCCCAAGCTTCATCCCATTCACCTAAGTAGAATACTAGTTACTAATAGCTGGATGGAATGAAGGTTCATTATAGGGAGGATTTGTTTCATTTTTTAACACGCTTGACACAGGAAAATAACTATGCTCGTGGCCTATTTTATTTTTTAACGAGGTTGACATAGTAAAATAACTATCCTCATAGGCATTTGTTTCATTTTCTAATGAGGTTGACACATAAATGAACCATCCTCCTGGCTTTGTTTCATTTTTTAATGAGGTTGAAAAATAAAAAGAACCATCCTCATTATGCAGTCAGACCAGTGAGTGTGTGCTGGAAAATACGTAGTCTAACGGAGTCATCATTTAAGGAGTTTGATGAGTACCAAAAATGATAATTTATAGCATGCGTTGATGGGTCTTCTCTAGGGTTTCCATTGAATTTGGGAATTTCCAAGGGAAATTTCTGTGGCATCACAAGACACCAAGGAGAATAACTGATGGGATCAACTTGATATTGCACTAAAGATGGGATTAAAGGATCAAGCCATTCGGTACTCGTAAAGCAGGAACCAAATAGGATTCTAGATGATGATATGGGTGAAGTCAATGGGAAAAGCATCGAAGATGAAGCAAAAGTAGATGTTATCGCAACTGAAATAGATGGTTTAGTTTGGGATGTTATCTCAGTCATGGTCAAATGACCCAGTGTATGCCCTATAGAATCTACATGAACTGGAAGTAAAACATGATCAACAAAATCAGAGGAAGGTGATTAAGGAAAAGACTCATACAGATAAAGCTCCTCCACAAAATGAGTTGGAGTTAAAGGTGTCGTGTCTTTTGGTATTTCTTCAATCGAAATTAAACTAGGTTGAAGGATTTCATCGTCAAGCCCAAAGTATATTTCAGGAGGTTGACTACATGATATGGGAGACTCAATGGCTACAATATATTGTGGAGTGACCAATACAGGAACACCTTCTAGTTGTTCGGCTTTGGGATATAGATGTTCTTCACTTAAGGAATATAGCAATTGAAATATAAGGGGGTGATAGACCCTATTTCATTGGTCCTGGGGATGATATCCAATTTTACCAATAACAGCTACCCCCTAAATCAGGATAGGATCTGGATCAAATTCCAGTTGAACAACGTTGGGTTCGGGAGGTATGGTCTCATTGATTGGATGGATCATGAACACAGGTAGCTATGAGGACTCTGTCTCGAGAACAGTAGATGAAACAGGATTTGTAAAAATAACTTGTGCCAACTATAGTAGATGTGAATATGATTCTTCACTAGAGGTACTGATGGTACTAGTTTTGGTAGAGTGATGTCGCCTTTGCCGACCAGAAGTGGCTTCCTGTGGTAAAGGTGGTTTCAATGCAAGTCTACGCAAATGATGGGGAAAGGAATTGTCTTCTTCCATGATGACTGATTTATTTCTTGACCAAAAAAAAATAAACAAAATAAAAGTGTAATGCTAGGCAAAAGGCTTACCAAGAAACTGTGAACTATAGAATACCTCCTGGTGAACTAAGAAGTACGAGCAGGTAATCTCCCCGAATGTTGTGTTCGGTGTATCACAATTTACAAGGTGGTTGACTCGGTTCATTATGGATGGATAGAAACCTAAAGTTGTCCTCCCAAATATACCCGAAGGTACGTGGAAGCTCAAGTCCATATTAGCACTATCTAATGTGAAAATACACAGTGAGAGCACCCCTTTATACTTTTCATACTATAAGACCGCCTGATATACCTGAAAGTACATGGACGAGCTACGATATACTTACATAAATGGAGTGAGGTATCACACTCAGAATGTATCGCAGAAAATTAACGACAACTGTTATGTTTTATGACGTCGGAACACGTCTCTAGCCTAGACCTTCTAAATGTTATCGTTATGGTTCCAATGCTTTGTTAGGTAAATTGATGTAAATTTTAAGTTGATCTTGTTTATGAATTTTCCTTTCAAGGTTCACTGTGATGATGTGATGGAAATTCCTAAAATTCAAACTAAAATGATAAGCAAACTTCTCAATTTTAGCTTTTTCAATGAATATATTAGCTACTAAAGCGAAAGAGAAATTAGTTTTGAGAGCAAACAACAAAGAGCACAAACTATATGCATCTTTCCTAATTTGTTCCTATGCAAAACACACAATCCACTATATGAAAATGAAATTTTTTCTTTTCAGTCCCCTTAATGTGAATGTAAAAAGGAAACTATATGCATCAAATAAAAAAAAACAAATGCTTTCCTCTTTGAGAAATGATGAATTCAACAACAATTTCTCTTTTAGGAAAATGAGGAATGGAACAATAATTTTTGCTACAGGAAACAAAGAATTGAACGAAAATTTCATTTACGAAAACAAATGGATCCAATGTAGAAATAAAAATACTTTGAATTTGATTTGTCAATGATAAAGAACAACACTTAAAGAGACATTGAACAAACTTATTTTTCAAAGGAGGAATATTCAGGTAAATTCACTGGTCTCTATGAGGCATCAGACAGTTGAAAACACACCAAAAAAAAGGCTGAATGTGAAGGAAATGAAAAATTCAAAGGGAATTTGGTTGGCTTAGGGGGAAATGCAGTCTATAAGGGGAGAGAGTGTGTTACAAAGCACCCATGAGTGGGAGATAGTGCTATGAAAAGCATTGTGTCTTGACCAATAGTGCGTTGGGTGCAGTAGAGAACAAAAAACTCAAGCTACTGATACACTTATAATGCAATTCTTAGTTTAAAAATCCTAATAATTGAGAGTAGATGCTACTGGGTGGATAAGTAGAGGAAAAACACACCAAGGATGAAGGTAAACTCCCCAGTGGAGTCGCCAATTTGTTATGTGGAATTATGGATTACGAATAAAACACATTCTCTAAATGTGGTGCTATGCACTTAGAACAACGTATCAAATACTTTGCAAACACTTTTTTGAAGAATATATAGACACACAGAAAGATGGAGAAACCTACTTGGGGTCCAAGTGCTTCTTATTCTCATTCTGTCGTTCTTTTTGTAGCTTCCAATCCAACTTTGATCGCCATACTAGTTCCTGCAAGAATTAACACTAAAAAACAAAGAGATTTCAATATATATATATATATATGGATATTTATCTTAATCAGTTAAATCAATGAAACATGAAACATATACATCAGCTAAGAATCCATAATATGAAATATAGAAGCTTATAAAAATACATATGTGGGAAAATGAGCAGCAATATTTATTAATCGATAGAGGGGGAGGTTAAAATCAACTATTGATTTGATGTCACCAACTCCAGCATCATCCCAGCCTCATCATAATGAACATATCTCCAGTAGCATATCACTCAAATCAAACACTCAATTGAGAATCCAACAACATTTCTATACCAAATTTCTTCCTTATGAAGCACTAGGATCTGTGCTCAATTTATACATGAGCTGAAGGTAGTTTCACAATCAATGAATTTCTAATAATATGCAAGACATGTTCCCAAGCCCAGAGGTGTTGAATGGACACATGGATTCAAATTTTGACACATATGCACTCTTCTAGAAGGCACTGGCCATGTGGAGATTCTGGAACAATGAAAATTTCACTCCCAATTGACCAACACACCCTTGAGTGTCGAGAAGTGCTTTGAAAAGCACCCTTGAATGGAGGTGACTGCATATGAAAAGTAGTTAGTCCCTTGAGAGACTACGTTGGTGAGCTCATAGGTGATATAAGATGTACTTCAAATCTTGGAAACCTTCTGATGGAATTCATGGATGATTTTTTCTTGTTCTTTGTATTAGGGCATGTAGCAACTAATATGATAGGGTATGATAGACCATATTTTTTAGTTCTGGGGATGATGTCTAGTTTAACTAGGTCATTGGAAATGGTGTCCAAATTTACCTATAACACCTACATGTATCTCTGTCATAATCTCTTGGGATTCTGCTTCATCTACACATCTTAGCAAGACTCAAACAAGATCCTTCCTGTAAATATGGTCTTCCAAAATTCAATACTTCACAGCTCTCAATTTAAAACCTCTCCTTTTAGACTTCTCCATTTCAGGTGGAAAGTTGAAATTTAGCAAGAATTCAACTATATCCTTGCACCAATCTGAATTAAATATTTAAGGATAATTAGCAATACCTTCTCAATATTCAGGCTTCAGCTGCTTCTACATTCAAATTTAAAGCTTTGCATTTAGATTCAGTTATCAAGTGAGCCAAGCCCTGACCCTTTATCAATTTAGTTGGTTTGATTTCAATGTCAAATTCTAGAATTTTGGTCAGCCATCGTTCTCTCCTTCCATCTGTATCTAGGTGCAACAATGCATCTTTAACAATGATACCAGGCACAAAAAAATTTATTTTTGAATGCAACACATAAACTTGAAAATACTTCAAAGCATTGACTAGTGCATATACTTGTTTTTCAGTCAAGTTGTACTTTAATTTAGCATCCCTTAAAGCATGACTGAAAAATGAAATTTGTTGCTCCAAACCCTCCTTGTTCTTTTTTAGTAAGACAACTGCAATTGTTTCTTTTGAAGCATATGAAAAAATCAGAAAATCCTTTTCAAAATCAGGACTAATCAAAACTGGTGCTTCAGTCAAGGCGGACTTAATTTCTAAAAAATAATTCTTTGCTTCATCTTGCCACTTAAATTTTGCATATTTTTTAGCAAGACATTTATATGTTTCATCAGCTCTACAAAGTTAGGAACAAAATGCCTCAGACAATTGATTTTACCTAAAAATGACTGCAATTCCTTTTTATTTCTTAGCAGACCAATATTTTGAATAGCTTCTACTCTTCCCGAATCAATATAGATGCCACTTTCTATTACAATATGTCCCAATAACTTACCTTCTTGGAAAACAAAAGATGAATTTTTTGGGTTTAAGGACAAACCAAACTTTCTGCATTTTTCAAAAAAATGTTTCAAATGTTTCAAGTGGTCTTCATCAGATTTTGAATATACTGTGATGTCATCCAAATAGATGACCACAAATCTGTCCTTTTCTCCTGCAAAGGAAATATCCATTTCCCTTTGAAAGGTTGCACTTGCATTCATCAAACCAATGGAATTTTGTTGCACATGAATGTGCCCCAGGGTGTGATAAATGTTGTCTTTTCTTTGTCTTTCCTTTCAACTGAAATATGATTATAGCCTAAAAAGCCATCAATCATTGACAGTCTTTTGGATCCTACAACCTTCTGCAAGATATAATCCATCTTGGGTAGTGGATAGTTATATTTTAATGAACACTGGTTCAGGTTCTGAAAACTGACACAAATCCTTATCTCTCCATTATTTTTCTGGACCGAGACCATATTAGCTACCCAGTTATAAAATCTCAAAGGAATAATTATCTTTGCTTCCCATAATTTTTTTATTTCTTTCTCAATGATTGGGAGCAGCATGGGATTTGTATGTCTGATTTTTGTGCTACAGGATTTGCATCTATTTTCAAAGGAATCTTGTGCTCCATTATGTTCCTATCATAAGTTTTCAACTCACTATAAGACCATGAAAAAATATCAGCAAATTCCTTCAGCAGTTTGATATTTTGTTCTAGTTTCCAGAGGAAGGAATTTGGACACTTTGACTAATCTTGGCTAGTCTTCTGTACCAATGTTACATTCTATTGTACTCTCTCCATCAACCTTACTTTCAGGCTTGAGAAAATCATCATTATTATCAAACTATCTTTCTAAAGGAACTAAACCCTTAGGAATAAAGTTAGTTTTTATATCTATAATGCTTTTCCCAGCCATAGTTTTCTTAAAATGACTATTATTTTGGTTTTCAACAATCTCTTGCTCATCATCAATTTGTATGTATGCAAACTTTTGTACACATTCTAAAAATTTCTAAATCTCCCTGTCATCCTAAAATACTTGCCAGTGCTTGATTTTATCAGGAATTGAAGATATGTTTTTTATTTGAACATCATAGACCACCTTGACATCTGGAGGAACTTTGAAATTACTAGCAGCAATGGCTAGTGAATCAAAAATTTTATTTTCTTCTCTAGTGACAAAATTTATATTAAATGTTGAAAAGTAATGCTCAATCAAATCCCATACTTCATTCCTATAATTCTTCAATTTGGAATTTTTCACTTGGTAATTGTTTCTCGCCTGCTTAATCACCAACTCTAAATCACCAAATGCAATTAGTTGTTCTGCTCCCAAATATTTTTCTTCCTTCATACCTAGCACAAGTGCTTCATACTCAGCAGTGTTGTTAGTGGTAGCAAATTGCAATTTGTATGATATGGTCACAATGTGCTGAGAAGGAAAAATGAGGACTCCACCGGTTTTCGATCCTTCTCTTGAAGAGGCTCTATCAAAGTACAATTTCCAGATATGTCCTCCTTCTGAATGCTGCTTATTTTCACCTTGAAAGTGTTTTTTTCCACTTATTTCAGGCTCAAAATAATTATCATTAGCAACAAGGTGCAGAATTTATGACCTCAATTCCTTTTCTTCAACATATATGGGATGGTTTGTGGATTTTGTTGATCATTAATGATGTAGGCCATTTGAGTTTCCTTATACAGCCTTCTGAATTCCCCTCCAAAAACTGGGATGGTGGCATATGACATGTCCATCTAAAGGGTACCTCCCAATTTCTTAGACCAAGATCTGGAAAGTAACATCCCAAATCTAGAAGGAATATTGACAACTACAGTGTCCATCAATAAGCTCTTCATAGGCAGCTAGGTAAGGGAAACAACCAAATCTTTAATATCTCCTAGACACTTGACCTTTTTGGAGTCAAAGGTGTAAAGGTTATGGTATTTCTTGGTGATCTCTAATCCCAATTCATCAATTACTTTCTTTTGCCTGAGATTGTGCGAAGCTCCAGAATCTAACAGACAATTATACAGAAATTTGTCATGTATATTGATTTACAGGTATAAAGGTGGTGATTTATCATAATTTTAGTCTTGGAAAGGACAACCTAGATAAATAATAGGATTCTCATCCTCAAGGTTGACTGAATCTGGAGTGAGAGGAGGTAGTAGCAGACTTTTGAAGGACTCTTTATATGCTGGATTTAACTACAATTTTTCCTACAGGAAACAAAGAATTGAACGACAATTTCATTTACGAAAAAAAATGGATCTAATGCATAAATAAAAATACATTGAATTTGATTTGTCAATGATAAAGAAAAACACTTAAAGAGACATTGAAAAAACTTATTTTTCAAATGAGGAGGATTCAAGTAAATTCACTGGTCTCTATGAGGCATCAGACAGTTCAAAACACAGCAAACAAAACGTTGAATGTGAAGGAAATGAAAAATTCAAAGGGAATTTGGTTGGCTTAGGGGGAAATGTAGTCTCTAAGGGGAGAGAGTGCATTGCAAAGCACCCATGAGTTTGAGACAATGCTATGCAAGGCACTGTGTCTTGACCAACAGTGCATTGGGCGCAGCAAAGAACAAAAAACTCAAGCTACTGACACACTTCTAATGCAATTCTTAGGTTCAAAATCCTAATAATTGAGATTAGATGCTACTAGGTGGATAAGCAGAGAAAAAATACACCAAGGATGAAGGTAAACTCCCCAGTGGAGTCGCTAATTTGTTATGTAGAATTATGGATTACAGATAAAACACATTCTCTAAATGTGGTGCTATGAATTTAGAACAATGTATCAAAGACTTTGCAGACACTTTTCCTAAGAATAAATAGACAAACAGAAAGATGGAGAAACCTACTTGGGGTCCAAGCGCTTCCTATTCTCCTTCTATCATTCTTGTTGTAGCTTCCAATCCAACTTTGATCGCCAGACTACTTCCTGCAAGTATTAATACTAAACAACAAAGAGATTGCAATATATAGATGTCTATTTATCTTAATCAGTTAAATCAATGAAACATGAAACATATAGATCAGTTAAGAATCCATAATATGAAAGATAGAAGCTTATACAAATACATATGTGGGAAAATGAGCAGCAATATTTATTAATCGATAGAAGGGGGAGGTTACAACCAGCGATTGATTTGATGTCACCAACTCCAGCATCATCCCAGCCTCATCACAATGAACATCTCTCCAGCAACATATCACTCAAATCAAACACTCAATTGAGAATCCAACATCGTTTCTCTACCAAATTTCTTCCTTCTCAAGCACTAGGATATGTGCTCAATTTATAGATGAGCTGAAGGTAGTTTCACAATCAATGACTTTCTAATAATATGAGAGACATGTTCCCAAGCCCAGAGGTGTTGAATGGACACATGGATTCGAATTTTGACAGATATGCACTATTTTAGAAGGCACTGGCCATGAGGAGATTCTGAAACAATGAGAATTTCGCTCCCAATTGACCAACACACCCTTGAGTGTCGGGAAGTGCTTTGTAGAGCACCATTGAATGGAAGTGATTGCACATGCAAAGCAGTTAGTCCCTTGGGAGACTGCGTTGGTGAGCTCATAGGTGATATAACATGTCCTTCAAATCTTAGAAACCTTGCAATGGAAGTCATGGATGATTTTTTCTTGTTCTTTGTCTTAGGGCATGTAGCAACCAAAATGATAGGGGATGATAGACCCTATTCATTGGTTCTAGAGATGATGTCCAGTTTAACCAGTTCTTTGGGAATGGTTTCAAAATTGACCTATAACACCTACGTGTATCTCTGTCATAATATTTTTGGATTCTGCTTCATCTACACATATCAACAAGACTCCAATGGGATCCTTCCATTAAATATGGTCTTCCAAAATGAAATACTTCACAGCTCTCAATTTAAAATCTCTCATTTTAGACTTCTTCATTTCAAGTGGACAATTGAAATTTAACAAGAAGTCAACTATATCCTTGTACCAATCTGAATTAAATATTTCAGGATAATTAGCAATACCTTCTCCATCTTCTCCTTCAGCTGCCTCTATATTCAAATTTAAGGCTTTGCAATTAGATTCAGTCATCAAGCGAGCCAAGCCCTGACCCTTTATCAATTTAGTTGGTTTGATTTCAACGTCAAATTCTAGAATTTGGGTCAGCCATCGTCCTCTCTTTCCATCCGTATCTAGGTGCAACAACACATCTTTAACAGTGATATCAGGCACAAAAAAATTTATTTTTGAATGAAACACATAAACTCGAAAAGACTTCAAAGCATTAACTAGGGCATATGCTTTTTTTCCAGTCAAGTTGTACTTTAATTTAACATCCCTTAAAGCACGACTGAAAAATGAAATTGGTTGCTCTAAACCCTCCTTGTTCTTCTATAGTAAGACAACTGAAATTGTTTCTTCTGAAGCATATGAAAAAATCAAAAAATCCTTTTCAAAATCAGGACTAATCAAAACTGGTGCTTCAGTCAAGGCAGACTTAATTGCTGAAAAATAATTATTTGCTTCATCTTGCCACTTAAACCTTGCATCTTTTTTCAGCAAGACATTTATATGTTTGATCAGCTCTGCAAATTTAGGAACAAATCGCCTCATAAAATTGATTTTACCTAAAAATGACTGCAATTCCTTTTTATTTCTTGGATAACCAATATTTTTAACAGCTTCTACTCTTTCCGGATCAATACAGATGCCACTTTCTATTACAATATGTCCCAATAACTTACCTTCTTGGATAAAAAAATATGAATTTTTTGGGTTTAAATACAAACCAAACTTTCTGCATTTGTCAAAAACTTGTTTCAAGTGGTCTTCATCAGATTTTGAATATACTGTGTTGTCATCCAAATAGATGATCACAAATCTGTCATTTTCTCCTGCAAAGGCAATATCCATTTCCCTTTGAAAGGTTGCACTTGCATTCATCAAACCAATGGAATTTTTTTGTACATGAATGTGCCCTAGGGTGATAAATGTTGTCTTTTCTCTGTCTTTCCTTTCAACTTAAATCTTATTATAGCCTAAAAAGCCATCAATCATTGACAGTCTTTTCGATCCTACAACCTTCTACAAGATATAATCCATCTTGAGTAGTGGATAGTTATCTTATAATGAGCACTGGTTCAGGTTCAGAAAATCGACAAAAATCCTTATCTTTCCATTCTTTTTCTGGACCAGGACCATATTAGCTACCCAGTTATAAAATCTCAAAGGAAAAATTATCTTTGCTTCCCATAATTTTTTGATTTCTTTCTCAATGATTAGGAGCAGCATGGGATTGATATGTCTGATTTTTTGTGCTACAGGATTTGCATCTATTTTCAAAGTAATCTTGTGCTCCATTATGCTCCTATCATAATTTTTCAACTCACTATAATACCATGTAAAAATATCAGCAAATTCCTTCAGCAGTTTGATATTTTGTTCTAGTTTCCAGAGGAAGGAATTTGCACACTTTGACTAATCTTGGCTGATATTTTGTACCAATGTTACATTCTATCGTACTCTCTCCATCAACCTTTCTTTCAAGCTTGAGAAAAACATCATTATTATCAAACAATATTTCTAAAGGAACTAAACCCTTAGGAATAAAGTTAGTTTTCAGATCTATAATGCTTTTCCCAACCATAGTTTTCTTAAAATGACTACTATTTTGGTTTTCAACAATCTCTTGCTCATCATCAATTTGTATGTCTACAAAATATTCTACACAATCTAAAAATTTATGAATTTCCCTGTCATCCTCAAATACTTGCTAGTGCCTGATGTTATCTAGAATTGAAGGTCTGTTTTTTATTTGAACATCATAGACTTCCTTGACATCTAGAGGAACTTTGAAATTACTAGCATCAATAGCTAGTGAATCAGCAATTTGGTTTTCTTCTCTAGTTACAAAATTTATATTAAATGCTGAAAATTAATGCTCAATCAAATCCCATACTTCATTCCTATAATTCTTCAATTTGGAATTTTCAGTTGGTAATTGTTTCTCACTTGCTTAAACACCAACTCTGAATCACCAAATGCAATTAGTTGTTCTTCTCCCAAATATTTTGTTGCCTTCATACCCATCACAAGTGCTTCATACTCAGCAGTGTTGTTAGTGGTAGAAAATTGCAGTTTGTATGATATGGTCACAATATGCTAAGTAGGAGAAATGAGGACTACACTGGCTCCCGATCCTTCTCTTGAAGAGGCTCCGTCAAAGTACAATTTCCAGATATGTTCTCCTTCTGAATGCTGCTCATTTTGACCTTGAAAGTGTTGTTTTTCACTTATTTCAGGCTCAAAATAATTATCATTAGCAATAAGGTGCAGAATTGATGACCTCAATTCCTTTTCTTCAACATATATGGGATGGTTTGATGGATTGTGTTGATCATTAATGATTTAGGCCATTTGAGTTTCCCTATATAGCCTTCTGAATTCCCCTCCAAATACTAGGATGGTGTCATATGACATGTCCATCTGAAGGGTACCTCCCAATTTCTTAGACCAAGATCTGGAAAGTAACATCCGAAATCTAGAAGGAATATTGGCAACTACAATGTCCATCACTAAGTTATTCATAGGTATTTGGGTAAGGGAAACAACCAAATCCTTAATCACTCCTAGACACTTGACCTTTTTGGAGTCAAAGGTGTAAAAGTCATGGTATTTCTTGGTGATCTCTAATCCCAATTCATCCATCACTTTCTTTGGCATGAGATTGTGCGAAGCTCCAGAATCTAATAGAAAATTATGCAACAATTTGTCATGTACATTGAGTTAGAGGTAGAAAGGTGGTGAGTTATCATCATTTTGGTCTTGGACATGACAACCTAGATAAATAATAGGATGCTCATCCTCAAGGTTGACTGAATCGGGAGTGAGAGGAGGTTGTAGCAGACTTTTGAAGGACTCTTTATATGATGGATTTTTCAATAATTCCAGGAGTGGAACTGTAATTTTTACTTTATTCAATTTATATTTGAAACTAAAATAAATTGGAAGTAATTCCTTATTTTATGCAATAATTTTGACCATTGGAACAGAATTTTGAGGCGGAGGAACCTCATTTACCTTGGCCTTCTGTTTAGCAGCTTGTTTATCTGAATTTGATTTTTGTTGAGGTTGTCGAACAAGACCTTTGGACCTCAAAGGGTAATTTCTATTTTTAACTTCTTGCTAATTTTTATCATTCTGTGTATAAATTTGAGCATTCATATCATCATAAAATAAACAAATTCTTGATCTATCTCTGTATTCATACAATGTCAAACATGTTAACTGTGAAGTTTCTCCCACATGGTTTATTTCTTTATTTTCTTCCTCATTTCATTGTTGTTCTTCTTCAAAAAAATTATTCAAAGGAGGATGAACATTTTGATCATCAACATTCCTCCTTGGGCGTTGTAGGATTTGTTGAGGCTAAAAAGGCCTCCTGAAGGGACACTGATTTCTATTAGCTTCTTTTTTATTAGCTCTAACAGCTGGTTTATTTTATACCTCTAACTTTGAAATCTTGGAGGAAAGTTCCTTGATAAAATTGGACATTTGATCGATCTTTTCTTCTGTTGAAAGAGACTTGGAAGAAGAAGGTTTTTCTTATTTCATATTCTTTTTGTTTTTTACTGCCTTTTCTTCCTCCATTTTTAATTTATTAGAGGCTATAAGATTAGACTGCACTCCAATTGCAACCTCATGCATACTTGTCAGTTTCTGTGCTTTTTCAGCCCTCAACCATAAAGAAAACTAAGAATCTAAAACATTTGAAAAATTTATCATAGCTGTGGTTTCAGTGGGTTTAATTTCTTCAGGATTTTTTTGATAAATCTTATTAAACCTCTTAGTAAAATCAGCTAATGACTCATCTGCTTTCTTCTTCAAAGTTCCAAATTCGGTAAGATAATAAACATAGTCTTTCGTATCACCCCAATGATTCACAAATATTTCTTCTAATTCATCAATTCTTGTAATTGAATTTGGATCTAAACTTCTAAACCATTTTCGAGCTTCACCATCCAAGCTCTAAAAAAAGAGTCTTGTCCATACATCTTCATGTTCAATATTTTGATTGTCAGCGTAAATATAGAAGGCTACTAAATGTTCCTCAGCAGAAACTACTTCTCCCTCCCTAGTGTATTTTGGAAGATATTTCAAGTAATATCCTTGAGGAACTGGATTCAAGGGTTGAGGGAGAACAAGTGGCGCATATCTTACAGCCACTATCTGCTGCATCCTTGTGAGGGCAGGTTGGGCCATATTTTGCTGATGTAAAATTCATGTAGTTGTTTTAGAAATAGGAATCACAATTGGTGAATTCTGATTCTAATTTAGGATAGCAGAAAATTGGGTGTCTTGAGCTGATTTTTCAGGCTTTGGAACTGAGAAGAGTGGGTTTTAAAAAATATGAACAAAGGATGTCTTGACTTCTCCTTCAGTAGAAGAATTATAATCTAAAGTTGTCTCTTGAGGGTATGGAGTTAATTCAGCCTTATTTTCATGAGCAAGGAAATCAGATAAGTTAAAAGTAAGACCTTTAGGTACAAACTCTTCAAAAGGATGAGAGGAAGATGACCCAACAGCTGGATTTGGAGAAAAAGGAAAATACTCTTGCTGAGGGGTAATAGGAGACTGGTGGCTAAGATGAATCTGAAGTAAATTTAAAATAGCCTTGAAGTCTTCTTCAGTCAAAATATCCCTATCAAGAAAAGGTGCAATAGCCAATACTTGTTCTAATTCCCCTTCAGTCAGCACAAATTGTTCTGACTTCTTTTCAACACTTAGAAATTTAGTTTCTTCTTCTTTGACTAGAATAGTACTTATTTAAGATTTACTAGGTGATGAGTAAGAAAAACTTTCAGTTGAGCCTAGGTTAACAAAATCCACTTTATTTTCTAGAGGAGTAGCTTCAACATGAGATTTTTCAGCAGAATCTTTTGAAAATAAAACCTCTTCAGATTCTAAAGTAGATAGAGGTACATTTTTCTTTGGAACATACTTTTTGTGTACCTTCTTCACTGACTGAGATGAGGCTTCAATGGATCTCTATTTTCCTTTAGCGTCTTTGATGATTTTCTCTGGGTCAATAACTAGAGTCACAGTTGGAGATCTCTAATTCCTCCTTGTAGAAGGAGGTCTTGAAACCCCTCTTCCTCTTTGTGGAGTCACCAGGTGAAAAAATTTGCAGTCTTCTTCAGTTCACCAATTCTTATTCACCATCAATAACTGATTATCAGCAATTCATAACAATAGACTCGGGAGAATACTTCGTTACAAGGCCTTTGTCTCCCGGTAGACACACCAAAAAATGTTAGCACTGTAATCAGCACTTGGACTGTAGCAAGCGCCTAACCAAACACATCTTAACTCTAAGGAAATTTTAATGTTTTGTTTTATGGGATTGGAATATGGTATAAACTCTGATTCACTGAAGAGATATTTTGGTCAAATCCACACTTCTACTAAAGAGAGTATTGGAAACTGATGTGGTAGCAAAGTGGAAGTTTGTAGCCTATGAGGAGATGAAGTTGTGATATATGAGGAAAAAGTAGGTCTGTGAAATAGGAATCTACTACATTTAGTAGAAATTCACAAAAGTAGCAGTTTGACTGTAATATTCCCATATTTTCACATGATATTTGGAATATTTGAGTTCTTAATTTTTCTTATTTAATTAAGTAATTAAAAGGGTGGAGGGACCCATAATCCTCAAGAAAAATAAAGATCCACCTTTTATGTGTGAATGTGGATTAATTAAGCATAGATCTACATAATGGAAAAGTGGTGCAGCTACTAATGTGAATGGAGTGGAGATCATATCTCATTAATGAGATAGATCATGGAGGTTGAATTAGTCAACTGAGATCATGGAGGGAATCTAATGTAAGATCATAGAGCATTCATGATGAAGTGATGGAGGAAGTAGTGCATTTAATGCAAACATGATGGAGAGGGTGCACATTGCATGTATACATGGTGGAGGACTTGGAGAGACAACATAGTCAACCATGCAGGATTATGTCCACATGAATATCACATTTTAGAGGTGGGCCAAGGCTTGGGAAGGCTCACTTTGTATACAAAGGAGATGAAGGCAACATTGGAGGAAGGCTTGAGTTTATGATTAGAGGATCTATTCAGATCTAGATTTGTAAGGTGACATCTCCATGCATTCTTATGCTGTTGAGCTAAGTTTGCAGTGTTGTTTAGCACAGGGTGTTCCCAAGCACGAATCCCACCCTTACCCATAGAGGAATTGTGTGACTTTGTTGGGAAGGTTATTTTGAGCTTCCATTCATCATCAAGAATTAGTGCCACACTATTTCAATTCTTTGCAGAACACATACTTTTAAGAATTACGCAATTCCTGAAGATTAGTTTGGGAGGTGAAGGTTGTCTTTAGTATTTGAGTTGGAGAACTAGTGAAGGATTATTCCCCTTACCTTGGAATTCAAGATCAACATTCCCAGGGATTCATTTCAGATTTGGCATCAAGCCGAACTTTATTGACCTCCTATCACCAGTAGTCCCATCAAGGATTGTGCAGTCCATCATTGCAGATCCAAAGGAGGAAGGAAGTTGCTAGCATTTCGGCTAGCAATCTTGTGAGGGATCATCCCCTCACCCTGCCATCACCATTTCCATAATCCTGGAGCTTATTGCGGCACATTTCAGTAGGCATTGAGTCTCTCCCTCTTGTACGGCATATTTTTTCCAGTAGTTGCAACTCCAGTTGCTGCGTTTTGAGGAGGAGGAAGAAGAAGCAAGATCTCAAGCTTCTACCTTGGAAATCTGAAGAAGGGATCAACCCTCAAAGCTCAAATCTATTTGTATAAAATATTTCAGCCATATTTGGATCAGATCTAGCTTCATATCTGCATAACCCAGCAGTCAAAGGATCAAACCCTAGGAGGGTGATTTTCCAAACTCATAGATCTATAAAATCCTTTCTAGGTCATCTTGGGTCCCCAACACATTGGCTAGATCATGAATCTTGGCATCATCAGAGCTCCTAAGATCCATAGATATGCATTTCCATTTGTAGCAACTATATGTACATCATTAGAAAAAGGGACAATGTAGTATTTCTTCCTGTAGCTCACTAGTTACGCAGTGCTAGTTGTAACATGTTTGCAGGGTCAATCTAGGCCACTTCTTTGGCTAGAATACCTCTATTTTTGCACTGTTGTAATTGTAATCCTCTCCACATAATAAAAAGGCTCAGATTCTTTGTATATTTTGATGTTGTCTTTAGATCTATTGTTTAATTAGTTGCAATTCTTATATTGTGTTTTAGTACTACTGCATTATCCCTTTTTGGATACTACAGTGGTATCAGAGCATGATCTTTGGCTCAGCTTATGGACACTTCGTCTTTTGCATCAAAAGAAGAAGGAGATAGATGAGATATATCATGAAGGATGATTGTAGTTTTTCCACTCCTCTCTTTATATCCATGAAATATCTCTCCAAAGAGGTCAATAAAATGAATAGGGAAAGGAAAAAGGAGTATCCAAGAAGAATATTTCATGAGGAAGGTCCAAGCACTTCCTATCGGCAATAAATAAAACCAGAGAATCATAGATCTCCTCATAGATCTACTATGCCCACTTTATTTGAAGAAGGTGAATGGTATAGCCATGAAGTAAGAAGGAACATGGAACCTGAGACTCATGAGACTCTCAGTCTATATCTTGAACAGTACAAAGCACATTCTAGAGTATTCAAGGAGAAGATAACTCTCCAACAATTCTTCAAAATCAAAGAAGAAAGAGGATCCTATAGCAGAAATAGAAGAAAGAGGCACAATAGATTATATTTGCCTACATTTGATAGATATTCCTCAAGTATTGTTAAGACTTGGAGGAAAGAGTTAGATACATTTTTCAGGCTACATCCTATAGCTGAAGGAGAGGTTGTTCATATTGCAACACTTCATCTTTATGGTGAAGCCAATGATTGGTGGTTTGGTCACATGGAACATGCAAAGGTGACTAAATATTTAGATTTATTTCACAAGTTGAGAAGTAATTTTGATGTGAGAAAACCAGAGATGTGTCACAAAGAAACATTTCCTAAAGAAACAAGGGAGGATGCCATTCTTTTCACTCTGGAAAAGGGATCACGACATTCACCACTAGCTGCATAAGTACTTGCATCTGGAGAAGAGACACTTGCAACTTTCCAAGATAGTCTTGAGCTCTTGACACATCGAGTCCCATGCATGATTCGGGAGATGCATGAGGAAGAGGAGGTAGATTCCAGCGCTGGTACACTTGGAGAAGAGTAGCCATCACTCTTACCAGCAGTTGGAGACACCATTTTCTCGGTTGGAGGAACTCTTTTTTTCTTTCAAGAGGCTCCTACACATCAGTTGATCCAAGGTATGTATGCACTTTCATCACATATTGTTTCAGTAGATCTTATTTAAACTTATGGGGACATGCCATCAGGGCCAATGCATAACCAAGGGTTAGCAAAATGCTGATTTGAAGTAGCAACATATCACAGCGCAGAGGAACCTTGATCTAATCAAGGAGCAGATGAAGAACTATCCCAGTTCATTATTTTTGAGCTACATTCAAACCTTTGAGTTGAAGTGTAGATTTTCAAAAGATGGGATAAGCATTATCCTATGTACAATGGTTCGCTATGAGTTTAGCATCGTGCCTTGCCATGAGACAGCATATGTACCACCATGCAGATCTACAATGTTATCAATTAGTAGCAGTGATAATGAAGGGGTCCCATTATTCTTGGATCATTTTGAAGGTATCTTCACTCATGAAGCAATGGAGGTTAAGATGATAGATGGTAGACATCTTGAGATGAGGAATCTTTTCTCCTTTTTGGATGACACTTTCTCAATGAGCATCTCACAACTCAAAGAGAAAATTATACCTACAGAAAATCTAGAAATTCATTGGTTTAGGAGGGCCATTGATGAGAGGAAGATCTCATGGAGAGGTCTCATTGGAGGTGCACTTCAACATATCATGGAGTGCAAAGTTCTTCATCATTTTAAGGAGTATGGTATTCTACAAAGGGATGATACCATGTTTATACAAAACATCATTCATCATCCACATGGATATGAATGGGTGAGAATGATAAGCAAGGGGTTGCATGACCACTTGCAGATATATGACATGGGCCAGCAAGAAGCTTGGTTACGCTGGTTTCTCTTGGGTGAGTTTGGTTACTACCTAAAGGCTCCTATTTGTTTGATCCATGCCTTGAAAAACACTCATGTAATGAAGAAGGAGGCATGGCTGTGCTGGATTCTCTTGGGTGAGTATGGTTACCACCCAATAAATCATATTTTTATAATTCATGCCTTGTGTATCAATGATAGAATGCAATAGAAGAAGGCATGTTCACTTGGGTTTTCCCTGAGAGAGTTTGGCCATCACATGACATCTCCTATGTCTATATGTTTTATATTTCGTACTACTTGGCATGATGCTCTCATGATCTATATTAAAGGTGATTATTTGTATTGGGATGATGTGACATTCCACATGTCTATCAGTATGTTTTTAATCCATGATGCACATGAGGAGGTGGAAAGGCAGCAAAATCTCTTGTTGCTTTGGTTTCTTTTGAGGGAGTTTGGATTGTCCATCTTGCATGGGGGAGATGGAGGATGGTAGCAAGAGGCCCTGCTCTAGTGGTTACTGTTGGGAGAATATGGTTTGACATCTTTTTCTACCCATATGTATCTATTTATTCTTTTGCATAATGTTTAAATGATTCTTAGATCCAGCAAAGCTAACAAGGCTAAAGATGAGGGCATGACAATGCTCAATATACTTCATGAAACATGGGATGAAGAGATGCTTTGTGAGATGGGAATTTTCCTTTGTGGGGAGAACCAATTTATTTTATGTATCTCATGTATTGATGATAATGATGGACATCATATGGTTGTCACTTGGCACTTATTAGAGAAATCAGAGCACCTAACTATACAGTTGGAGGTCATTCTATGCATTCTTGAGAGACAACTTTGGAACCAAACATGCATAACACATTGCAAAAAATGGAGGAGGCCTTCCTTATGTTGATGCCATTTGGAAGGGAATGGATGGATTTGCAGTTGCTTGAGGACAAGCAACATTTTTCCGGTGAGGACTGTAATATTCCCAAATTTTCACATGATATTTGGAATATTAGAGTTCTTAATTTTTATTAATTAATTAAAAAAATAAAAGGGTGGAGGGACCCATAATCCTCAAGATAAATAAAGATCCATTTTTTATGTGTGAATGTGGATTAATTAATCATATATCTACATAATTGAGTAGTGGAGCAGCTACTAATGTGAATGGAGTGGAGATCATGTCTCATTAATGAGATAGATCATGGAGGTTGAAGAAGCAAACTGCGATCATAGGGGGAATCTAATGTAAGATCATATAGAATTCATGATGAAGTGATGGAGGAAGTAGTGAATTTAATACACACATGATGGAGAGGGTGCACATTGCATGTATACATGGTGGATGACTTGGAGAGACAGCACAGTCAACCATGGAGGATTATGTCCACATGAACAATGCAGTTTAGAAGTGGACTAGGGCTTGGGAAGGCTCAATTTGTATATAAAGGAGATGAAGGAAACATTGGAGGAAGGCTTGAGTTTATGATTGGAGGAGCTATTTAGATATATATTTGTCAGGTGACATCTCCATGCATTCTTATGCTACTTAGCTAAGTTTATAGTGTTGTTTAGAATAGGGTGTTCCCGAGAAGGAATCCCACCCTTACCCATAGAGGAATTGTGTGCCTACCTTGGGAAGGTTATTTTGAGTTGTCATTGATCATTAGGCATTGGTTCCACACTATTTCCATTCTGTGCAGAACACATAATTTCAAGAATTATGCAATTCCTGAAGATCGGTTTGGGAGGTGGAGGTTGTCTTCATTATTTAATCTAGAGAAGCAATGAAGGATTATTCCTCTCACCTTGGACTTCAAGGTCAGCATTCCCAGGGCTTCATTTTAGATCTGGCATTAGGAAAAACTTTATTCAACTCCTATCAATAATAGTCCCATCAAGAATTGCGCAGTCCATCATTGCAAATCCAAAGGAGGAAGGAGGTTGCTAGCATTTCAGCTAGTAATCTTGTGAGGGATCATCCCCTCACCTTTTAATCACCATTTCCATCAGTCTTGAGGTTATTGCAGCACATTTCGATAGGAATTGAGACTTTCCCTCTTGTACAACGCATTTTTTCCAGCAGCTGCACCTCTAGTTGCTCCATTTTGAGGAGGACGAAGAAGAGACAAGATCTCAAGCTTCTAGCTTGGAGATTTGAAGGAGGGATCAACCCTCAAAGCTCAGATATATTTGTATAAAATATTGTAGTCCTCTTTGGATCATATCTAGCTTCAAATATACATAAAATAGTAGCCAAAGCATCAAACCCTAGGAGGGTGATTTTCCAAACTCATAGATCTGGAAAATCCTTTCTGGGTTATCTTGGGTCCCCATCACATTGGCCAGGTATTGAATCTTGGAATCATCAGAGCTCCTCAGCTCCATACATCTACATTTCCCTTTTCAGGAGCTCTATGTACATCATCAGAAAAAGGACAACACAGTATTGTTTCCTGTAGCTCACCAATTACACAGTGCTAGTTGTAGCATGTTTGCAGGGTCATTCTAGGCTAATTCTCTAGCTAGAATACCTCTATTTTTACACTGTAATCCTCTCTGCATAATAAAATGGCTCAACTTCTCTATATATTCTGATGTTGTCTTTAGATTTATTTTTTACTTATTTCCAGTTCTTATATTGTGTTTAGTACTACTTAATTCTCCCTTTTGGGATACTACATTGACAATATTTCATTGAGAGAAAGCTATTTCTAGTCTAATAAGATTCTCACTAAAATATCATGAAGAATAACTATCATGAGTGATGATTCTCTTCCCCTGTTATAACATATATTTTATCAAGAATCCTCACTATGTGAGACCAACAAAAACTAATAAAACACATAACATGCTTAAGAGACTAATAAAAACACACAACAATCTGATGATTTGCAAACTACAACTGGAAGAAAGGAGATATGGAAACACAAGTAAAGTAGACAATAAACGTAGCAAATTGGTAATAAGTCCTCAGTAGTATCATTCCATTTCTTTCACAAAAAATATTACAGATCATATAAGTCAAAATTCTATAACCACCAACCAACCCTGACTTCATATCAGTTTGGCATATATATACAAAATATGATATTGTTATGTACAATAGAAATAGGTAAATATGTTTTAAAAGTCATTACAACATCATGTAAGAGGTGAGGCTTATCCCTTAATCTTAATTACAAAGTGCTATATTAACTTCCACTGAAATTCAAATTTTTTGGGTGGTTGGTCATAAAAAACAAGATATTAACTTCAGAAAATTTATGCGAGACAAACTTATAGGTCTAGGCAAATGTGTCATGTGCAAGGAAGAAACTGAGGATGTTACTCACCTTTTCCTAAAATGTCCCTTTGAAATTTCCATATGGATCGATGTTACAAAATAAATAAATTTTATAGCTGGTTAGAATCCATCATCTATAGAAGAATGTTTGATGAAGTGGAAGGATGTTAAGGAATACAAACTCTTCCATTTTATATTTTTTGTGGAATTTGGAGGAGCAGAAGTTCTCTTGTTTTATAAAATATCCCACTTGACACTAGTAGGATCTATATAAATATTTGTTCTTATTTCAATGATATGGGGCTTGTGGTTCATAGGAGAAAATAGAGGAGGATACAACAATTGGTTATTTGGAATAATTACCTTGTGGGGTTTAATAATGGTTTTTTTATTTCAAATAAATGAGACAATGGTGATTTCATTGTTCTTGATCCTTGTCAATATTATCATTTCTACTAGAATAGTGATACTGGTACAAATTATTGGGCTGAGGTAATTGCACTTTGGGGAGTATTTTTCTGTGCAAAATGGTTATCTCTGGAGTCTTTAGATGTAGGATTCAAAAGTATTAATTGAATGGGTAAATGAAATGTCCACTTTCAATCTCCCTATGCTTTCAAATTGGATGAGAAAAATAAGAGAGTTAAATAGACACTTTAAATCGGTGACATTTACCCATGTATACATAGAAATGAAAAAAACTTCTAAGACGCTCTCAAAGAAAGGACATAGATATTCTGTAGGGGAGATCAACTTTGAAGTATATATTAATGGTGCATTAGAAAGGTATGCAAAGATCTAGTTTACCTGAAGGTTCTTTAATATTTGAAACTGATCTACACAGGTATTTATGATGTAGTTATATGTTATGACATTCTCATTTTGTAATTTTTTTTTACAGATGTAATCCCATGGACTCTATATTTTAGAAATTAGATTATTTTTTTAACTACTTTGGCATAACTTTTATGTTAGATATATGTCTAGAAAAACAAAAATATATTACATGATGTAAACAACTTTTTATAATACAAAGTTAGTTTTTTCTTACCTCAATTAAAAATATCACTTTTTTAAATAACTATATGGACTGATATTAAAAATTCATTTTTAAAAAATATAAAATAAAATTGATTTAAACCAATTACGTATAATTAATTACAATGGAGTGGAGAGAATCCTTAAAAAGGCTTTGGAATATTGTGATATTTAAGCATTGGACATTGTAACCCGTTCAAGAAACGAGAGTGTTCTTTTTGGATTAGGTAATTAAATTAGTAATCTACTTGCATTAATAGATATCAATGTAGTTTAGGTTTTCTATTTAAAAAATAATTATTAAAAAAAATGCATTTCAAAAATTGAATTGATTTATTATCTTTTTTACTAGTAGTCTTTAAGTGTGATTTTTTGAAAATATTTCAAGTTTATTTTTCGATTTAATTTTTCTAGAATCTGGTAAAGATTTATTGAAATTACAAGTTTGACACGTGAAATCTTCACAATCCAAGTGCCTCAAGGATTTTATAGGATGTTGAATACATATATATAATTAAAAAGCTAGTTTAAGCAACACATTTCAAGATTTGACCAAAAATTATTTTACCAGAAATATATTGGAAACTCCAAAAAGTGGCACTTAAAAACTACTCCATATTTTTATATTAATTATTTTAAAAATATAAAAAATATTATCAATGTAATTATGCAAAAGGTTTTTCATATTTAAAAAATAAAAACAGAATATAATGAAAAAGTACATTTTTGAACTTAAATTTATTTACCTCAATATAATTACACAAGAGGTTTTTCAAATTTAAAAAATAAAAATAAATTATAATGAAAAAGTACATTTTTGAACATAAATTTATTTACATTTTCTCTTTACTAGTTTGTTTTTATTTTTTATTTTTATTTCTGGAAAGAATGAAAAAACATTATCAACATAATTACATAGAAGGTATTTGTACATGTCATCGTAAATCAATTGACGTTATTTTAGGTGGTTGGGTATCCAAATTAAATTCCCCGTGAATGACATGATCATGAGAAATATTATTGTAATAACTAGTACATTCCTATGAATATTGTTGTATTGAACCTCCTCTCAAACTCAAGCTAAGAGAGAGGATTATTTCCCTTGAAAAAAAAAGAAAAACATATTATCCTTAAAATAAGGTGGTTAATGGTGAAACATGTTTCTATTTTGAAATTATTTTCACCAAAATTGTAATTTACAAAAATTATTTATTAAAATTATTATTATTTTTAATATATTTTTGTAAAAATGTATTGTATATTTTTTCTTTAATTTAAGAATGTAAAGTAGTCAGAGGATCTTCAAAATTTTATAAACACAAACATGGCAGACATTATAACAACCAATGACATCTTCACTTGGAACAATAGAAGAGGTGGATCAACTCAGATCTCCTCCCTCTTAGATTTCTTCTGTTGGAAAGAAAAGAGGTCTCTGAGCCAAAACCCAGGTTCAGGATAGAAGCCAACAAGGTTTTTGTAGTAGTCTAGCACAATGTCGTCATTTTCACCCTGCTCCGAGGAGCAGAGAGTCTCACCTGAGGCGTCCCGCGACCTTACCAAGGTTGGGATCAGATCCGGTATCGATCAAGCATGAAAAATGCATAGCCCAGACAGAACTAAGTACTTTGGTTAAACATAAATACTCCACAGATACCAATACTTGTAAGCACATTTAGAATGATAATAAAAAAATTAAAATAACCCGCACATTCAACTAACCTAGAACACAATACAGAACTCAAAATAGTAGCCTCAGATCAGGATGTATTTCATTAACAACAAAAGACGGTTACAATGCTTCTCAGAATGTTCCTGGCAGAACTGATTACAATGGAGTTACATAAGGCTGAAAAAAAATGAAACAGAGAGAGAGAGAGAGAGGGAACAGAACAAACAACACGAACAGAGCTCTCCTACAGCTCTAGTTCCCTGATCTCTACTGTGCCAACCTCCTCTCTCCACTGGATGGTTGCCTATTTGTTCCATTTCCAGCGCGACTGACAGTTCTTCCTTCCTTTTCACTTGGTTGTTTGCTTCTTCTCCCTGATTATTTGGAATTCCACTGATTTTCTTCTGCTACTTCCTTCTGCGATCTATGCTTGTTTCTGCAACAGCCACGCCACCTGCTATTCCGTTCTCCGTAATAATGACAACTCTTTGTCTACCGTGGTTGCATTCTGCTACCTATTATCCACAACTAGAAACTATTTAATTTCAAAACAAGGGCCCCAACAGGCCCCGACTACATCCTGTTGACTCATCCTGAGTCAATTGATTCTTGCTGCCTCGGTCTCCATCAACCCGCTTGCCTTTATGGCCCGTTCTGTTATCTCCCTTTCCTCTGCGTGTCCAAAAAAGGGCCCCAACTCTGGGACCTTTCTCGTGTCGATGCTTTGAGCTCTCGGAAGCTAGCAATGGTATGTTGCCATCCTTGCATGAGCAGGTATGTTTCTGTTGTGACTTGGGCGACCTCTTTTTCTCCTGCAACAACTGGTAGGCTACCAAAGACTTGGTTGATCTGAACATTGGCTTCTACGACTATTTGCTGCATTTCTTGGGTAGTAGTCTTCACTAGCTACCTGAGCTCTCGCAGGGCTTGTTTGGTTGAGGCTGAATGCTCCTCAATTTTTTGTATCTGGACTTTGAGCTCCTCCGCTTGAGTATACAATTGGCCGAGTCTGTCAAGGTCTGTGGCTTCCTAAATCTCTTTCGATATCTATTGTAGTTGTGCTGAAATTGGCTTTGATTTCAATGTGAGTGAGGTTGAACATTCATGTAGACCCTTCAATAGCTCATACACTTCTTTTGCTATAGTACTCAGAACTCCCTGCAACTCAGCTACCTGATTCTATCTTTTTATTATCTTCTCTATGTATATGATCGTTGGGTCTGGTAGCATGGCCCTCGTTTCCAATGCTGCTTTCAGTTACTTTTTTTCCCTTTTGAGGTTCGAACAGGCCACTTGGATGTGGATGGACCGTCTGACTATGTCATTCTTTGCTTTTTCACCTGGTATCTGATTGTCATGGGCTTCCACCGTGGGCCAGAGATCCTGGAAAACCTTGGTCACCATGTCCAGTTGGCCCTATAATTGTTCCTTTTCTGTCTTCAGCTAGTCACACTCTTCAATAAGTGCGATAATTTGTACCTGTTGCTGCTCGAATCGCTGCTGAAGTTCTGTGTGAAGCCCTTCAGCCTGTTTTGCCGCCCGCTGAACGAAATTGTATAACTTCGCCATGCCCCAGGTCTGCATGCTTTCAACTCCAGAGATATCTTGATTCGGTTTTCTCTCTTGAAGCAACTGACCGCTCGCAATGGATTTTGTTGAATTCTCTTGTGGTGACTGTAGTGGTGTTGGTTGCGGTAACGGATTACTGGGGTTACCCATGCTTATACTGGGCTGCACTTGCTGAAGTATTAGGTTTTCTTGCTGAAATGGATTCAGCTCCTCAGTCAGGGTTGTTGTATCTGCAGTAAAAGGTGCCCCTTGGCTTAAAAGTTCTTGGAAAGAAACCTGTTCAGCTAGGGTTTGGTTAACCTCAGGTATGACTGTTGTACCAAAGTTAACCTCCACCTAGGCATCTCCGTCTGTTTTAATTTTTACTCTGACTGGGTTAGATATGGTGGCTAATGTGGAGGGTGTGTGATATGGATGATATTTGGAGGTGAATGAGGTGGTGGTTGATGATTGGTGAGTGTGAGGAGGTGGTATACTGACATTTAGAAAAGAATAGGGGTTTATTGGAGGTAGCTCCTGAGTCGTCTGGGGCTTTGTCACTGGCTCTTCTCTAATTGGGGCCTCCGTGTCCATAAGTTGTGTTTGATCTGCCCCTGTGAGATCAACGACTTGGCTGGACATTGTGATTTTATCCTTCTTGGACTTGGATGTGGCTACTGGTGGCTTTGAGGCTTTACTCTTTCTGATAAGAGTTGTGCTAGCTGCCGGTGGTGAATTAAGCAAATTCAGTGGTATGGTTGTGACTAGGGGGGCTGCGATGGAGGAGGATGCAGAATTTGAGGCCTGAAATTTGGAAAATGTAGGAAACAAGGAGGAATCACTTGTTAAAGTTTGGACTACCCGGTTAAAGCTTTGTACCTTTGTATTCAGCTGCTCAATGATTGGGGTTAGCTCTAGTTGCGACATCCTAGCCATCGCTTCCTCTGATGTCTCTCCTGGTAATGGATCTAGCAGCATGCCATCAAATGAATAGAACTCTACTTATAATTTCCATTACTACTCCTGGCCACGAGCATACCTCTGCGTGAAAAGCTCGCTCGTCGATTTGAAATTTCAATGGTCTCATCTTGAGGGTTGATTCTGGCACACATGCTGGTCGGATGTAGGTTTTCTTATGGTTAACTCCAAACCATAGTTGTGCAACATAACTGTCCAGCAAGGTCCTTGGAATTCTCTATTGGCTTATCGCAACATCCACCATTTGGCTGTACCAGAATTTGAACGCCTCTTCGTTTACCTCCTTATTTCTGGGGTCCCCTGATGTTTTCCAGGGTGTGAACTTCATTGCTATTGGTTGACCCACTGACACTTCCATGGGTTGTCTGATTCTTGGAAATGTCCATTTCCATATGGCCAACACCATTATAAGATAGCCATAGATAAATCTAGTTGCCCTCTTATAGTTGTCCTCATAGGCTTTGAATAACTCTTTGAGTAGAAACGAGCGCCAGTTCAGTTGTGCCCCCTGGAGACAATGCTCCACAACTGAGATAGTATCCAATGTACATTCCCCTTTGGTGTAGTGTCTCATATTTTTTCTTGCAATCAAATAGAAAGAAAACATGACCACTGGGTTGTTTATTAAGTCTATTTTGGCTCCTTTTCCCCCTCTCTTGGTGTCGTACTTCCTATAGTAGTCACCATCACCTACTTTCTTCGCTCTCTTGGACACAGTATGGAAAGACGTGGAGAAATCTCTCCCTTCTTGCGACAACCTGGTCAATCTATGAATGTCTTCCACATGAATTGGGATTTCCCTTCCCAGCCATAGCAACCCTCTGCTCAGTAGAAACTTGGTGCACTACATCACCACGCATGTAGTGCTGAACACTGGCAGGTTTATTAGGTTCAGGATGGTGGATTGAAGAACTCCTCTAAACTCCAAAAGTACTCTTGCGGCTTCCTGTCCCGCTTTTGTAGCATAATTCTCCATGTAGACCTGCTTCTTCATCACTGGAAATTGGAAAGAGTCTATTAGGTTGGTATCAATCAATGACACTCTATCATATTTCCCTACCAGGGATTCCATCTTCTGAATCATTTCATCAAGCTCCTGCTCAACCATCGCTGGCACTACCCTGGTCATCTTAACTCTTCTCTGGTACACTTGCAGAGCTACTCCTTTTCTTTCCTTATGAATTCCTGCATCTGGACACCTCCTCTGCTCTTCTTCTAGTGTTTTTTCCCTTGCTACCTTTGCTGTTTGTGGTTCTAACTCGGACTTCTCCAACATTCTCACATTTTTCTTTCATGCAGGTTATGTAAGTAACTGGCACGCATGAGGTTGACAATTAACTTTCTCTGCCTCCCCCATGGCTATAATCGTGTGATTAGTTACCGGGCTGAGGTGGGTTCTGACAAAGCTGACTGTGGCTTCAGGGTTTGGACAGATGTGATGGGTGATGGTTATGGCTTATTATGGAAAATTTATTGCGTTATGGACATTGCTAATTATGGAAATTATTTCTAAAATCTTGGCAATCCTACGGACTGACATGCGTATTATGAATAATGATGATGGAATGATGTTCGACACCCTTTTCCTTTTGACGTGGATGACACGGTGGACACTAAACCCCCCCCGACCACAGGTGGTTGCGTTGCAGTCTCAGCATCGTAACATTGAATTATTGTTGTGCTATAAAATTTCTTTATTTGGAATCCTATCTGGACTCTTCTCCAGTGCGAGAGAGTTATTGACTCTATATAATCTACCCCATTGAATCCTCTCAATTATGAGAGTTATTTAAAATTAAATGTGGAACTTACTCATGGTAGGGTTTTAGGTGTGCGCCATTCACTCATCCTGGCAGTATCTGGCCGTCCAGCTGTGCTAACCAAACTGCTCCTGAATCTTTGATTTCGATTACGTGGTACGGTCCTAGCCAATGCATTTTCAGCTTCCCTGGGAACTTTTGGAACTTACTGTCGTAGAGTAAAAATTTTTCGCTGACCTTGAAAGTCTTGCGCTTGATATGGCAGTCGTGCCAAGCTTTCTGTCTCTGTTTCTGGACAGTTTGGTGGAATTCCGCTAGAAACCTGTCTTCTTCTAGCTCCTGTAGTTCCTGTAACCATTCCTTTAACGTGTCTTCCTCTGATAGCTTGAGTGAGGTTGCGATTATGAGGCTCGGTATGACAAACTCTGTTGGTACTACGACTTCTCTTCCATACACTATCTGGAACAGCGTCTGGTTATTGAGCCTCTTGACAGTTTTTCTGTATGCCCACAAGGTTGTTGGTGTACGTTCGCCCCACTCGTCTCGTTGAGCACTATAGATCTTATTCAAGCCCTTATCTAGGATCTTATTGAATGCTTCCATCATACCATTGGCTTGTGGATGGTAAGGGCTGCTTTTGTGATGTTGTACCATGAAGTTTTCAAGCAAGGATTTAATGGTTGCATTGATGAAATGCGTACCTTGATCACTTGTCAAAATTTTCGGGAAACCAAACTTGCTGATTATGTTTTCAAATATGAACCAAGCCGCTATTTCAGCCGTGCAATCCTTCACTAGTATTGCCTCTGCCCAACTTGTCAAATAGTCTATTTCCGTGATGATATACTGGGCCTGTGAATGTCTTGCAGCAGGTGCAATCGGGCCTATGAAATCAACTGCCCATTTCTCGAATGGTTGCAGTGATTTGACTGGGTGCAGTGGGAGCTCGTCTCTATGTGATGGGTTTCTCATCCTTTGGAAAACATCTCATTTCTTTACAAACACCTTACTGTCAATGTTTACCGTAGGCCACCATAAACCCACCCGCTGTACTTTCCTCGCAGTCGGTTTTGCTCCCACATGTCCTCCTGCAACTCCACAGTGGTATTCCCATAGTATGGCCTCCCTCTCGTGGTCCAGGACACATATTTGTAAGATTTGGTCTAGCCCCATCTTATACAAGTTTCCCGCTATCATTTGGTACTCTGTAACTCGAGCTATGAGGTGTCTTCTCTAGATTGTTGTATATTCTTTTGGGCATTGTCCTGTTGTCAGATAAGTTGTGATCTAATCTAGGTATTCTGGGATGGCTTCTACTCTGAAAAGATCAACATCCGACAGCTGATCATCCAGAGACCCTCCATTTTCCCCATTTTTGAGCCTTGACAGGTGGTTCGGTCCCACATTTAGCCTCTTGGGCTTTACTATCACCTCAAAGGTAAATTCTTGAAAGAGTAGGAGCCATCTGCAGATTCTTCCTTCTAATATTGGTTTGTTTACTAGATATTTTAAAGTTGAGTGGTCTGTGAAAAACCTAAACATACCTCCTAACAGGTAATGGTGGAAATTCTGAAGTGAATACACCATTGCTATTTCTTCCCTCTCCGTCGTGGTGTAGTTCCATTCTGCTATTGATAATTTTTGACTTGCAAAATACACTGGGTGATAAACTGTAGTATCTCCTGGTTGGGCTAGAACTGCTCAGAGTGTGATACTCAAAGCATCAATGTGGACATGAAATTGCTTATCCCAATCCAGATGAATCAATATTGGCGCACTTGCCAACTTCTCCTTCAACATATTCAGGGCTACCGTGCAATTCTCTGTCCAATCAAATTGTTCTGACTTCTGCAATAGCTTCTCTAATGGGGTTGTTATCTTCGCATAGTTGTGGATGAATCACTGGTAGTAGCCTGTGTGGCCCAGCAGTGACCTCATTTTTTTTATAATTTCTGGTGCTTCCATGTTAACTATAACCGCTACCTTTGCTGGATCCATGCAAACTCCTTGTTTGTAGACAATGTGTCCTAGAAATGTCCCAAAAGGCACTGCAAAGATACACTTATTTAGGTTCAATGAAGTCTTTAGTTGTCTACACCTATAAAGCATAATTCTCAATAGTGTTGCATGGTATTTTAACAGGTTGTATACGGTCCAGTCGTCCATATAAACCTCCAGGAATTTGTGGATGCAGTCGCAGAATGCTGCTATCACAATGCGTGAAAATATGACTGGCGCATTCTTCAAACTGAATGGAATTACAGGATATGTGAAGGAGCCCCATTTGGTGGTGAATGTTGTTTTTTTCTTATCTTCTTCCACTATCCGTAGTTGATCATATCCTGAGAATCCATCCCTAAAGGAGTATGCCTCGTTCCCCACAACATTGTCGAGGACCTCGTCACTGAATGGAGTAGGGAATGGGTCATGTATGTAGGCATTATTCAAGCTCCTGTAATCCACACAGACTCAGATTTTAGACTTATCCATTTTTCTTTGTATGACTATCGGACTCACCCATTCTGCCTCATCCACATGGAATATCAACCCTACCTTTATAATTTTGTTGATTTACACTTTAACTACTTCCTTTACCCTTAGATTCAACCGATAGGGTCTGTGCTTGATTGGTTTTGCGTCAGGCTTCAGGATTATACGCATTTCTCCTAGGTCTCCTTTGATTCCTTTCAACTCTGCTACGGACGATGGGAAAAAGTCCTCATATTCTTGTAGTAGACAGAATATTTCCTTGGTCGTCTCAACATCCCAATAATCACTGATTGATGCTAGTTTGGGCCTTTCTTCAGTCCCAATGTTCATTTTCCTAGTTTTTAGTGGTAGCAGATGAATTCCTTCGATTGTTAGGTCTTCCTAGATATCTTGTTACCCCTTCGTCTCTTCAAAATATAGATTCCTAAGTCCATCTAGATCATCATTGTCTCTTTCACTATCTACCTTTTTACATTCTACCGACTGTTTGGTGCTTTGGTTCAAGAGCGGTTGCTTATCCTCCTCTTGATTCTCCGGGAAGAACAATACCTTTTTAACAGCCTGTAACACTTGGGTGACTAGTTCTGTTCGTCCTTCAAATAATAATCACTGTGTAAATTTCCCTGTAACTTCTTGCCACGTGCTATTTCCTCTTTTCCTCTCCTCTGTTAGGCACCAAGCTTGGGGAATCACGTCTAGTGAATGTATAAACTTGTGGACCCACAGCTCCTCCAACTATCCCACAATGGTCCATTGATCTTCACACTCTTTCAAATTTTTTCTGGGGTGTGATTCCCCTTGGAATGTTTGAGTGAAATGCGGTTCTTCTTCCCCCTTGAACCTGACTTTCAGTGCTGCTGCAACGTTGTCCCATCGCGACAGGGAGTTGCAGTAGTTACTCCACCATTTTGCAGATGTGGATTGTAGAGCCATGTCCATGAGTGAGATACTATGGTCCTCTAGTATTTTATCTTCTATTTTGGTTATGAAAGTATTGACAATGTTCATATCAGAAAAAATTGGGTAATCTCTTACCTCAGTCTCGATCCAACTAATTCTTCTGATGTTGGTGCATCTTCTTGTACTAGTCTCATATCCCCCTTCCTGCCAATCATCCCAGGCTATCTATGAGTCCAATTCTGATCTTTGGATGCTTTGAGTGAAATGTGGTTCTTCGTCTCCCTTGAACCTGGCTTTCAGTGCTACTGCAACTTTGTCCCATCACAACAGGGAGTTGCAGTGGTTACTCCACCATCTTGCAGATGTGGATTGTAGAGCCATGTCCATGAGTGGGATCCTATTTTCCTTTGGTATTTTATGTTCTATTTTGGTTATGAAAGTATTAACAACGTTCATATCAGACAAAATTGGGTAATCTCTTACCTCAGTCCTAATCCAATTGATTCTTCTGATGTTGGCATATCTTCTTGTATTGGTCTCATATCCCCCTTGCTACCAATCATCCCAGGCTATCTCTGAGCCCAAGTCCAAGCTTTGGATGCTTCTCCAACTTACAGATCCTCCTGTCCTTGGGTTGATATAATATTCTATTTTTCCTGCAGTCATTTGATAAATATGGTCAAGAAGCTAAGCATATTCCTTGTTGTCAACAAACTTTATGTATTGGGGACCTTGATATGGGTCTAGTGGCTGAGTGACTCTGACCTATCCATCCTTAAAGATCATAAGTTCCTTCTTCAAATCTATTACTGCGTAATTCTCGAAAGCCCAGTCGATCCCCAACAATGCGAGATAGGGGTCTTTGTCCCCCATGATGTCGATGACCTCAAAGTCTTTGTATGTCTTTACTCCTGCAACATCAACTTCGACATCCTCCAGTATACCTATGGGTACAATGTAGTACTGGTTCGCCATATGGAGTTGAATTGGTGAGTATGTTAGCCTCGGCTTTCCCAATTCTTCCCATGTCTTTCTTGGCAAGATATTTACATTTGACCCCAAGTCAAGCATTGTGTATTTAATATGGAATATCACAACCTGAGTATTCACCCGGAACTCTTTTCTTGTCCTTATTTTATTTCTCTTCACCCTTCGTATATATTTCTATGTTGCGTCAGTTGATTCCACTGGTCCTGTGGCCTTTTGCACTACTCTTTCCAGGTTCTACTTTAACTGTTCTAACATTGGCACGTTGTTAAAAATATCTAGAAATAGATGGAACCATTCTTCAATCGTGGTTTTTGAGCTAGATTGATTCTCATTATCTTCCTTGGCATGTGGAAATTCAATACCTTCACTTCCCCAAGCTGGGAAAATGTTTCTGCTGCTTCTTGAAAAAATTGTTTCTATATGTCTAGGCTAAACATTGGTTTTGGAGATGTTGGCCTTACCAATCTTATTGGGTCCATCATTTGAGCATCCTCCCCAGTTCTATTTCCTCCTCGCGTCACTATGGCCACGTTCTTCATAGCTTGAGCCTCTATTGTTCTCGTCTCTGCATTTACCAGATTTGTTCCTCTTTGTCTAGCTCTTTTCTCCCATATTTTAATGATCTCTAGGCATTCCTCTATTGCATGCGTGTTAACCCTGAACTGAGAGCACCAGGGTCTTCTAGGAAGTGGACACTCCCTAGCCACCTGACCTTCTTGGTCGCAATTGTAACACCGCACTAGCCCTCTTCCTCCCGCTCAGCCTCCTCTCATGCCTCCTCCTCTTCCTCTAGGAACCTCGTTTACTCTATATGAAGGCCTATTCAAGCGCTCCGCAAAGGCATCCAGAGCCTTACACTTCTCTGTGCCGTGTGTGGTAGACGCACAAAATTCACAATATGTGTTGTTCGGAACGTTGGAGTATTTTTGCAATATGAGGCATAAATGGGGTGGATGATTCATGCTTTTACATATTTCACAATATTCAGTCGCCTTTGGACTCTATTGCGTAGGGAACCCTGCGTACGGGTGTTGCGGTGGATATAATCCCTTGATGTTTATCTGTGCAACCCCTGTTGCTGGCGGAGCTCCCAGTGCCCCTGTTGCTGATGCCCCTAAATTATGGCCCCTCAGCCGAGGACATTCGGTTACCACATTTCCTTCCATTAGACAGTGTGTACACCATACATTTGGCCTCCCTGGACGCATTGGTTGAATTTCTTTCAATTCTCTGTTAGGCTACCTATTTGATGCTGTAATCCCAGTATGGAGGGATCCTGAGCTGATGCTCCTTCTTTAAATTCTTGTAGATATCCTGCCATGGCCTCTATTTTCATAGCCTTCTCTAATGCTTCTTGCAATGACTCGATATTCTGTTGTGTCAGCAGAGTTCTTGTTAGTGGAAGAAGGGCCTTGATAAACCAATCTCTCTGATGGTTTGGATCGATCGTATAACTAATTTTTCCAATCACATCCTTGAATCTCCTCATTAGATCCCATGCGGTTTCCCCTTCTCGCTGCTTGATCTCCCACATCTCTGACAAACCCGCTGATCTGTTTGGGGTAATTTTCATTCCTTCACGAAATCCCTCTTTACATCGTCTATCGCTAGGTTCTAATGAGTCTCATACCACTTTATAAACCAGCGCAAAGCTCTCTCCCTGAGAGTAGTTTGAAATTCTACCAACTTACCTGTTTCTGGTGTCTTTCGAGCCCTCCATATGGCTTCACAAAGGTACCAGTGTTGTTCCACATCATCATTACCCCTCCCAGAAAAATTTGGGTACCGGGTAAATGATCCTACCATGCTTCCTTGTGTGGGGGTTGCTAGAAAAAAAGCCCTAACTCCTGATTGTGAAATGGTATTATTAGCACTGCTGCTAGTGTGGGTTACTACTATGGATTGAACATTATTCCACTTACTCAATTCTCATAACTTAACAAAGATTTCACATAGTGGCTGATATAGTACCAGGGGAAGGTCGGGACTCGAGCTACTTGAACTTTGGGGAATATAGTTACCTGGGATTATGGGTGCCTACCTTTCTCGAAATAGCTGCTCCATCACAACATGAAGCTCCACGTTAGACGTCTCCTCCAGGCGCACATCATCTCCGTCGTACTCCTTTCCCTTCTCTGCTTAGGCTGGGCTCCTATAAACCTGCCACACTTCTTTAGTGGTCCCCCTATAACTTGGGAACTCATTTGACCTTCCATCTCCTTTTTCATTTGAGGTGCCTCCTCCTTGTCTTTTATATTCCTTTCCTATATTTCCCACTCCTTCATCACCCTTTCCCACCACTTCTCAGCGAGTTGCACCCTCTGATGTGCTCGTCGTTCCCTTAACCTACTGGAGGTCTCAGCATCCATATCCCTATTCCCCTTTTCAACGTACTTGTAGCATATTTACCTCAACTCCTTCCCCCAATACTGAAGGTTTAGGTCTCCATCTCAGATTTTTGGAAATCCATCAATCCTTCATCTACCATCAAAGCTTTGATCCATAGGGGGATCTCCTTCAACAGCTCTCCACACAGCCCTAATCTGAATACGTCCTCCGCTTTCGAGAAAGACTGGTAGCATTCAGCTGCGAACTCCACTATGTATCCTTCCAAGGTAGAATTCAACCAGAAATCTACGGCTCGAGTCAAATCGGTATCTAACCAATGGAGTGCTACCATATCTACGTGTGCCCACTTGCGATAGATCTTCTGCAAGCCTCTCTGGACTGTCTTGGTTTGTAGTCTCTACAACCAGTTGTAGAGCTTGTTGGGAAACTTTCCCCAAAATATCTCATAGATATCACAGGTGGATTCAGAGTATAGAATCACGTTCTTAACAAATTTCTCTTTTTGTTGTCTCACTTCCACTTGCTGAGCTACGAACTGATCTAGGTGGTTATCCCACCAGATGCATATTTCTCTCTCGAAGATCCATGATACCATGATCTAGATCCAGCAGGAAATTTCAGGTCTTGGCAATAGAACCATTTGTTGGAAAGAAAAGAGGTCTCTAAGCTGAAACCCAGGTTCATGATAGAAGCCAACAAGGTTTTCCGCAGTAGTCTAGCACAACACCGAAATTTTCACCCTGCTTCGAGGAGCAGAGAGTCTCACCCAAGGCGTGTCGTGACCTTACCAAGGTTGGGATCAGATCCGGTATCTATCAAGCATGAAAAATGCATAACCTAGAAAAAACTATGTACTTCGGTTAAACGTAAATACTCCACAGATATCAATACTTGTAAGCACATTTAGAATGATAATAAAAAATTTAAATAACCCGCACATTAAACTAACCTAGAACACAATATAGAACTCAGAACAACAGCCTCAAATAAGTATGTATTTCATTAACAAAAAAAGACGGTTACAATGCTTCTCAGAACGTTCCTGGAAGAACTGATTACAATGGAGTTACATAAGACTGAACAGAATGAAACAGAGAGAGAGAGAGAGAGAGAGAGAGAGAATAGAATGAACAACACGAACAGAGCTCTCCCAAGACTCCAGTTCCCTGATCTCTACTGTGCCAACCTCCTTTCTCTGCTGGCTGGCTACCTATTTGTTCCGTTACCAATGCAACTGAAAGTTATTCCTTCCTTTTCACTCAGTTATTTGCTGCTTCTCCCTGATTATTTGGAATTCCACTGATTGTCTTCTGTTGCTTCCTTCTGCCATCTATGCTTGCTTTTGAAACAGCCGCGCCACCTGCTCTTCGGTTCTTCGCAACCGTGACAACTCTTTGTCTACCATGGTTTCATTCTACCATCTATTATATACAACTCAAAACTGTTTAATTTCAAAACAAGGGCCCCAACAGCTTCATTGTACCAGAACAAATTCTCGTAGGTGGCCATGAAATTTCAGCTGAGATTCTCTCGTCATCCACATCATAAAACTAGCCCATCTCTCTCTCATGTAGAACCTTTAGTAAGCCACTAAAATTCCCCTTCAAGTTTAAATAATTCTATCTTTTGAGCACCAACATTGTCAATAAAGTTGAAGGTTCGTGGCATGGATTGGATCACTTGAAGGGTTCAAAATTGTTCGTATTTAAAGAGGAGATTAAAAAAATTATGCTACTCCACAAAAAATAGAATAAATAATAATTTGACAGTATATTACATGAAAAACATACTCTGTAAAGGAAATTCCCACCCTCCAACATGATATCATCAATAATAGTCGTTCAAAGGAATAAGAGGACAAAGAAGAAGCTCTCACTGAGCAACTGGAGGAATGCTACAAACAAGAGGAGATCTATTGGAAACAAAAAATAATATTTGGTTGGTTGAAGGAAGGAGATTAGAATACCTCCTTATTCCGTAGATCTATCATCCAATATCGCTCCACCAATCACATTACTCCCTATGCAATGAAGCAGGGGAAACTTTAGAGAAACAGGAGGACATCAAAAAGGAGTTGGACAACTACTTCTTATATATCTTAAAATACCCTTAGCCACAACACATAGAAGCCATCAACTAGATCACTGCCAACATACCAAAATTAGTCATTAAAGATAATAATACTACCTTCATTAGACCCATGAATGACGTAGCAGTCAATGAATCTCTACACCAGATAGTAGATGGTGAAGCCTCGAATACTGATGGGTTAACAATAACTTTCTTCAATAAATTTTGCCATTTTATTCACAAGGAAGTCCTAGAGATCATAGAATTTTCGAGGGCAAAAAAATGCACCCTTCCTACCTTCAATTCCACCTTCATGGCACTGGTGCCCAAGGAGGAAAATGTTGCATCTCTAGGTAAATATCGTCCCATAGCACCATGTAATGTTATTTACAAAATAATAAAAAAATTTATTTCCAATCACATGAAACCTATTCTTTATTTCCTCATTACTCGGAAGTAGTTTGGTTATGTAGAAGGAATATAGATCCTTGATGGCATCATCCTAGCACATGCAATCATCCATTATCTCAAGTCTCTCAAAAATCATAGTATGCTCATCAATATTGACATGTCCAAAGCCTTTGAAAATATCAATAGGGATTGCATTGAAAGCATTATTCTTGCATTTGGATTTAACACCCATTAGAACTAGTGGGTCATGTTACTTATCTCCATTTCTTTCTTCTCCATCCTTGTTAATAGGTCACCCTCTAACACATTCAAACCCTCTCAAGGAATTAAACATGGATATTTGATCTCTCAATTTCTCTTTATCCTCATGGCAGAAGGCCTAGGCAGATCCATCAAGGCTGGAACTAGTGGGTCATGTCACTTGTCTCCACTTCTTTCTTCTCGATCCTTGTTAATGTCTCACCATTTAACACATTCAAACCCTTTTAAGGAATTAGACAGGGATATCTTCTCTCTCCTTTTCTCTTTATCCTCATGGTAGAAGGCCTAGGTAGATCCATCAAGGCTGCTTTATAGAAAGGCTCCCTAAATGACCTTGTCCTTCATGATAACTTTACCCTCTCCCACCATCAATTTTTGGATGACTCCCTCCTCATGAATCACCAATCGATCAAAGAATTCAAGGAATTCAAAGCCATCCTATACCTTTTCTAAGAAACCTAAAACACTTCCATCAACCTAGAAAAGTCTCAAATATTCTTCTTCAACACCCCTCTCATTACCCATTGGAATATTAAGTGTATATTTTTATTCTCCTCAATGAATCTTCCTTCAAATTATCTCGATGCTCCTCTCGTTGAATCATCCATCAACCACTCTTCATGGTGTGGCCTTATTGACAAGATTGATTTCAATCTCAGGTGCTAGACCTTTATATCGATTAATATTAATAATTTCCTTGTTCTCCTCAAATACATCCTTAAATATATGTATACCTACCTATTATTCATCTTGGTGGCCCCTAAATGGGTTCTCAAATGCATCAGAAACCACCAAAGAATTTTTTTGTGGAAGGGATATAACCTTAAGAAAAAATTTTCTTTAGTTAAATGGGAGACTCTTTTCCTCTCGAAATAAAAGGGAGGCATTGGTTTGTGAAATCTAGAAGCAACCAATAAAGTTATAGGGTGCCAAAATACAGTGGGGTTGGATGAATTATACAGTTGAAACGTGTGTTCTACTATGGCACTCCAAATATTCCAGGAACATAGCAAACAAATACCTTATTTGTATCTCCACACAAACATAGGGCTCTCTAATTTGGAATATTTATAGCCTTAATAAAACTCTAGTTGAGATGCAAATTTTCATGGAATTTTGAGATGACAAAATACCATGATTCTGGACAAACTCCTAGCAAAAAATTCCAGACTTGGGTAGTATTATCCCAACACCTCTCAATCAAGATATAACCCAAAATAATGGCTAAAACCTAGTTCATCAATATTGTATTGACGATGTATTCACAAGACCTCATAAGTGGAAATAACATATCCTATGCACAGAGGAAGACACACAGGAAAACATAAATTTTCTGTAGCAAGCTCTCAAAAGATCCATAAGGGAGAAAGAAGGATTAAATTTCTTAAAGTGGTGCTACAAATACTTATGAAATTTCACAGTCAAAGAGGCATACTACCTCATGATCCCATATATACCTAATGCACCATACCCCTTTTGGAAATAACTATGGTCAATGAAAATATGGCCAAAAGTGAAAACTTTCACTTGGCTCCTTGTAAGACACCACACTCTCACCTATGAAAACCTCCTGAAAAGAGGATTCCCTAGTCCTTGATATTTAGCAACGTGTGAAATTATCATCAAGAAACCATAGATAACTTATTTGATTCTTGTCCAATAGAAAATAACTTATGGGGAAAATTGGGTCATGGCTTCCAACACACCAACAAGGTGAAAGGAAACATCACCCAATTCATTAAGAACTAGGAAAATAATTCTTTCCAAAGTACAATCCTTAATAAAATTTTGACAATATCCCTAGCCTCTTGACATGGGAAATATGGAGGAAGAGAAATCAAATAACCTTCAATGACAAACAAAAAACCCTAGAAGGAATTTGGCTACTCTTCCCAAGCATATTAAGGAAACCTTGTTCCTCTCCAGATGGGATGATAAGGAAATATAGGGGCCTCCATCAGAGAGGGTGATCCTAACTTGGTGTAATTTCAATATCCCTGAGAATATAGGTGCATCTCCAAAAAAATGGACTATGGACCCAACTATTGAAATTTGGAATCATCCTTTGGAGTAGCATTATAAAATCAACTTTGACGGTGCCTCAAAAAGGAAACCCATGGGAAGCTATAATTGGAGGGGTCATATGAAACCAAAAAGAGGAAATTATCAAGATCTATAGAGGATATATTTAATGTAAGAAAGAAGAAATTATGCTGAGCTATAGGCCCCGATCCATGGAATTCACATAACAAAGAATAATCATCTCTATGCTCTCATCGTTGAAGAGGACACTAGGATTTTAATCCAGGAAGCTCATAAGCTCATCAATGGATCACCTCCTTCAAAATTTTCTCTAATATGGAGATTGTATCATAGCATGAAGCAAATAGCATTACTCTTATCTCAGTAGGATTCTATAATTTTATCCCACACCAGGTGCAAAGCTAACTCTCTAGTATATTTTATAGAAAATAAAGGGGTGGAAGAGAAAACTCAATGTGAGGGTTGGTCCTTTACCTACCCCTCCATAACAACCTAGAATTCCCATTATAAATTCATAACCAATCATCATCTTCACCTCCCAGGTCCATGTTCTCCTTTGATTTACGTGCCTCATCATATTTTGTAGGACATCAATAATTCCAATAATGTATAAGACATCCAAGTGGCAGTTATGCATTGTAAAATTCCTCCAAGAAAAATATGTCTCAGTTAATTTAGGTTGTCCATAAAATTCCCTTGAAAACTCCTCGTGATTAAACTAACATTGTCTCTCATGTTCCAATTAATATGTTTGTCTCAATCACTTTTTTTCCTCTTTATTCCATCTTGCAGGAGGTAGGTGTTCACAGAAACAACAAAAAAATTGTTTTCCCTACTACAATTCTCATAAGCCAACGATCTAGGATCAACGACTCTCGGAAAATAGATATTTTTAGAGAAAGGGGTGGATCTATATGGGGAGGCCAAGGATGAGGGAATCCACCTTTCCCTCCCTATCATGATGGTAATGTATAATTTTTCCACCCAGATATACCAATCGACATCCCTAGCTTGGTAACTTCAATGGAGGATGAGGAGGATAGGCATTTGGAGATGGTCATTGTGAAATTTAGAATTTGTTAGCATGTCACTTATGTAACTTAGAAGAAGCCATAGGTGGAGAAAAATTAAGGATGGAAGTGATAGGTGTTCAATTCAATGACACTTGTCTGGCGCTATGAGATCTATCCGAGGCTATAGTCATTGATTTCCCTCATGTTCATATAACTTCAAAAATTAATAGCTCTATGGAAAGCTCTGTTGATTTGAATTCCTCCCACCAACCTAGCTCCCCTCCGCTCCCTGGTCCTCCAATGGCGAAAGAAAAGGAAAAAGGTCTTATTGTTCAAGGTTCCTCTCTCAGCTAGAAGCTTGAATAAAAGGTTGAAAATTATATGAAGTCTCTTACCAGCGCAACCCAGACTGCTAAAGGAGAACCCTATCAGTAAGAAATGAGTTCATAGGGCTTCTTATCATTGAATAAAATGGATAATAATATATGCCTAGTGATTGGAGCAGGTGAAGAAGTCCACAATAAAGCAAAACAAGCAGCAAGCAGTTCAAGAGGAAAGAAAGTAGCTTTACT